>JAOXJP010115528.1:0-13990 GCA_025762735.1 Platanus orientalis
AGGCTATACTTATTTTTCTTGACGTTTCCATGTAAACGTGATAATTTCTCTTGAGTTGTAATGTTATGGCATAAACTAGATTTGGGAACTATTCTTTTATTTTATCCTGATTTTAACATTTATACCATGATCAAAATAATTTATTTCATCTATTTCCCATTCTTTTTAATTTTTCCTTTATTCCAAGCCTGATTTTTGGTCCTAGAATTTGACAAAGAATTATTTTGGGTTTGGTTTCTTGGATGAAGGTTGAAAGAAATTGGATCAAATTTTGCCCCAATATTTTCGGTTATTTTGACCCATTTCCAACTGTGAGTTTAGTTGTAGAGAAGAGAGATTCATATGCAATATTGTTGCTTGACCATCCATGCTTCAACATTGGGGAGAACTATTTGAGTTGGTTGTTCTGGTTTGAAGTTCAATTGAACTATAGTTTAAAAATCAGACTAGACCGGCAGTCTGACCTAGTTTGATTAGAACCGACACCCTAAATAGTTCTATAGAAGCTTAAAACTGTAATATGGAAGAAAAAAAAAAAAAGACTGGTCAAAATGCCTGGTCTTATTACAAATCAGGTTCTAATAAAACCAACCATTTTTTTATAGCAAATTAAGAAAACAAATCAAAACATCTCTTTCACATCTTGATTTAGTTTTACTTTATGATATGAACTTAAGTCCTTTGTCTCTTATTTTAATTATATCATTCAGCTCTTGGCCAGGCATTAAGCATATGTTAATCATTATATTAGTTTTTTATGCGTCTTTTTTTAGTTATATTTTGTATTAATCTCAAGTATTATTTTTTTTACTAGGATTTCTAATGCATTATGAATTGTTGTTATTGTTATTTTTTTGTTTGTATTTTATTACATTTTATTATGTTTGAAGTGAATCACGGTTAAACCATGCAAACCAATAGTTAAACCTAGTTGGACTTAAACCATCCACCTTAATGGTTTGATGATCTGTTGAGTTCTCAAAACTATGGGTTCAAACGATCCACCTTAGCGGTTCGATGACTGGTCGAGTTATCAAAACTATGGGTTCAGTTCTTCACTCCGGTTTAAGTTTGAGTCTATCATAACTCCACCCACTATTCCCATAAAATCCAAGATGAATCAGCCCCACCAATTACAATATTTCCTTTATTTAATTCTTCAATGCTAGTATCGGTTATTCCATTTCTCTCAATTGTGCCACCTGCTTTATTTTCTTTGTTCGGTATGTCGTGTTGTTTTACCAAACCTGAATATTTGCTCTGGAGGTATACCACCTTTCAACACCTCAGAAATCCTCTTCTACCCACAGATTAATCTGTCAGGATAAGAGACGTAACACATATCCCTTAAAAAAAAGAAATGCATTTTCACTTTTTTTAGGGGTAAGTATCCATCTCCTACTTCAACATATTAATCAGTGGGCAGGAGAATATTTCCTCCGCAACGCCTTGCAGTTGGAACATTGTGGATATAAGCCTAATGGCCAAAATGCTAAATGGGTGATGTTAATTAGAGCAAGGGATCCCACACCCCCTCATCTTCCCACTAAATTCTGGTTTGAAATAGTGCGTGACATTGTTATGATGGATGAAAACCCCTTTCCTTTTCAATCCTCTGAAAGTTCCAACAAGTATTGCAGTGCTAATTTCCCAAGCTAAGATGGAGCTCATCATATTCTTCTCCTTTGACATTTTCCAGGAATGACATAAAATGATACATACACTCATTATAAATCTAGAACAAACAAAAGGTCATTTGCTCTAGTTGAATCATCTCTACTTTGATTTGAGAAATCTTATGTCAATACAAATGTCACAAATGATGTGCTGCATAAGGTATTTTAATACATATAATATTTATCTTTTATATATTTACCATAACACCCTTCCTATAATGTATTTATGTTGACATCTTTTGTATTTTTATCAGTCATCATGTCACTATTCAGACTGGATATGATTCAAATCACAATTGTCCAAGTCAACTCATTAAAAAATTCTAAATTAGACAAGTCAACTCATTAAAAAACCAAAAGGTTCCTGCTCCAAAGACAAGCCGAGCGCATATGCTGGCGTATATTCAAAGCAACCAAATAAAAGACGCGTAACCTAATTCTACTTAAATAGATGGATTCTATCTTCTCAATCGAACGGTTTTAATCCAAGGAGAACCAACCGCCTTATACTCTTAGTCGTACCATATAAATACTCGTCCCTTGGGCTCGCAGGGGACAGGAAAGGAAAGAAAGGTTGTCTCCTACAAATCACAGGGACTCGTCACCGGTGCGTCGGGAGTTGTTCAGGAGCAGAGAGATGGCGGAAAAGCAGTTGATCGTGGCCATAGAAGCGACGGCAGCCATGGGTCCCTACTGGCAGACAATTCTCACCGATTACCTTGAAAAGATCATCAGGTTCGTCATGCTTAGTTCTTCTCTTCGTTGTCTGCAAGCTTTTATCTTTTTTTTTTTTCTTTTTCTTCTTCTTATTCGTCTAAGAGATTATTTTCCTTATGCTCCATCGAAAAAAATTCTCATGCAATAAATTTTGGGCTGTTTTTGGTTTGGTTGATGAGTTATGATGTTAAACTTAGGTTACACTTTTTGTATGATTACTGGGTTTGCTCTTGTTTTGGTTTGTGTAATCTGCATCTGGCTACTTTGTTGGTGGAATTAGGAGAAAAAAAACATAATCTTGTTACTTAATTTTGCTAAATTGGGATGTGGGTCGTCAGGGATTTGGAGAATTTGGTTGGTAATATTGATCTAGTGATCTTCTGGGGACTGGAGCCACGTTTTCGTTTAGTAGTTATTGTATTTGTTAATAGAGTTGTGGACAGGAGGGAAGGTTTTTGGAATAATTGCTGATTATTAGACGTAATAGCAGAAGGTTACCGATTTGTTTAGTTTACATGCATGATAATGCAAGGAAACTGGC
Source organism: Platanus orientalis (assembly GCA_025762735.1). Taxonomy (NCBI): domain Eukaryota; kingdom Viridiplantae; phylum Streptophyta; class Magnoliopsida; order Proteales; family Platanaceae; genus Platanus; species Platanus orientalis. The sequence continues at coordinate 2,935 of JAOXJP010115528.1, forward strand.
CTATTCCTATATTGTGTTTTCCTGGAAGGACAGTGCATGTTTCTCTTGTTTTGATTTTAAAGGGTTATCACATTTTCTTTTGGAAAGACTAATTTGAGGGGATCGAAGTGATGTGGATTAGATAGATACATATGGGATATTGGAATGGGTGTGACCTGTTGAGAAAAAAAAAGGAATGTGTGTGGCCAGTGGAGGTTTTATGGTTCAGGGTACTTTTTTTAGACACAATTTCGACAAGCTAAGAATGACTTATCAATGTTGGTACATTGTTCATAAATTAGGAGTGACTACCCCTATCTGGAAACTGCATGAACTTTTGGTGGGCTGGTTTTTTTAGGAGACAACATGGAAGAGATGATATATTGTTACTTCTTGTGGCTGATGAGTTGTTGGTCAACCCCTTTATGACCTGTATGTCCACTTGATGTCATTAGCAATTTGGTTTAGATGATTGCTTATTAATGAATGAGTTGCAATTTTCCAGTTAGGATATAATGGCTATTCTAGAAGTGCCTTCGGCCATGAAATATTTGTGGAAATAACCCTGTACTGCAAAAGGACATTCTTGAGATGGAATTAGCTGCCTTTTCCGGTTCTGGCTCGAGGCAACTATTATTTGTCCCCCTCATTTTTCCATCCAAGAAAATAGGTAGCTTTTTTGGTATTTTGGGAAAGGCTATGGAGAGATTGTCTTTCCCATGAGCTGGGTCGTACTTCTTCGTGTTCAGGATTTGGACAACCCCAGGGTTCTTTCTTTTAGGGATTCTTTGATTTTGAATACTATGCCTTGCCACCCAGTTGATGAAGAGCATAGGAGTGTAATATTGCATGCACACACACTCTCTCTCTCTCTATCCTATCCATTCATTCTCTTAAATAAGATTTTCTTTAATAGGTAAAAGTTAACGGTTAATTTATTAGTAAGTGAAAAAGGGTTTTGAACCTAGGTCTGGTACGACATCCATAGATTTTACCAACTTAAATTTTTTTTTTTTTTTTTAGATAAAATAATTTATTAAAAAGAAAGACAAAGCCCAAAAGAATAATCACTGGGACAGTGAAAAGTAACAACAAGAGAAAAGAAACATAACAACACCGTAAACAAAGAACACAAAGGAAAAACCAACCACACAAAAGGCTATGAGCTATCCATAACAGAAAATCCATCCCAAGAAACTTGCCATTCAACCTCATCAAAAGACTGGAATATAGAAATCCAGCCTCGCAAAATATTACATACCAAATAAACAAACTGAGCATAAGCCAAGATCATATGAAGGTTCCATTCCTTCTAGACAATCCAATGGATAGCCCCAAGAAGGAACCACCAAATCAAATGGGATAAACCCCCTAAGCCACTAATCCACCAACCTAAGTATAAGCCACTAAACGAATTCGGGGAAACTCAAGCAATACAAAGATGAGAAAGAAAGGTGACTAACAATCTCCTAACCAACAACACACAATGGATAAAGAGATGGTCAATTGATTCGTCTTCCTTAAAAGCACAAACCACATTTGTTAGCCAATTGCAACCTCTATTTTTTAGATGGTCAAGAGTAAGGATTTTATTCAAGGTAGAGGTCTAGATAAATAAGGTAATCTTAGAAGGAATTCCCAGAGTCCAAATGCCCTTGAACGACTGAGTAGCCAACCCACTAGTATCGATACCATCATAGAAAGATTTAATAGTAAACCAACCCATCTTAGAAAGCCCTCAAACTCTATAATCTCTATCCCCCAGACTCAACCTATACCCACCCAAGAGCCCCAATAAAGACAACCACTCTTCCCACTCCCAATCGTTAAGATTTCTTTGCAATTTAGGACACCAAACACCATCCCTAAGACAATTTAAGTTATTAGCTATATAACTAAGACCACTTGGCGCAATCAAGAAATCCTAGGAAATAAGACCTGAAGGGGGGATCCACTACAATAATTGTACTTCTAGAATTGGATATCCTCCCGGACTTTGCCCCAAAGCTAATGAAATTCTAGAAGCGATCTTTCCCTTCACAATAGATTTCCAAATATTGCAACCATGAGCCCCTCTCACCTCTTTTAGATCCCAGACTGAGTTGCACCCATATTTAGCAATAATCATTTTCCACCGAAGGGTACCCCTTTCCTCACCAAACCTCTAAACTACTTACTAAGCAAGGCCTGATTATGAATCTTGACTTTACGAATACTTGATTATGAATCTCGACTTTGCGAATACTAAGGCTCCCATTTGGCAATGGCCGACAAACCGACTTCCAATCTACAAGATGATACTTTGTTCTTAAACATAATTCTAGAGAAAATTCCTAAAACACGCTTTTATCCTATTAACAATAGACATCGACACCATAAAAAGGGATAGGAAATAATTAGGAATACTGGCCAACTGATTCGGCACAATAGGGAAGATACTAAAATTGATGTAGGGTATTCCCAAAAACCTCACATAATCACCTAAGTAAGTTGCGGAAGCAAAATTTCAAGAATGGAATTTAAAACCCATACAAGTGGCTAGTAAAATTTAGAAATCAAAGAATAAAATGATAAAATAGGGATTAGGAGGAATTAGACTTAGAAAAGAGAAGAGAAGATCCCGAAAGGGTATTTCTACAATTTTGGACTTGAAATTCAAAAATTACCAAAATGCTCTTTTGACATGTTAGAAAATTCCAAAAATTTTATTGTAGTTTATGATGTGTATAAAGGTTCTACAGTTCAAATTTCATGGTATTTGAACAAGTTTTACTAGTTCAAATCATGAAATTTCAGAAAATAGAAAGTTCTTTAATGAAGGTTTTAAAGAAAACCAGCCCCCTATCTTTAGGGGAAGAAGAAGATACGAAAAAATGTAGGAAAAGAGAAAAAGAAAGAGAAGAAGAGACTAAGAAAGAAGAAGAAGAAGATAAGAGAGATACCTGGGAGAGAAGAGGTAAGAGAGAGGGAGGGTGAGAGGTACTCATGTGTGCACCTTGGTGTGCTACAACCCACATGGAGAGAAAGGGGATCCTAGGAGATGGTGTCAACCCTTGGAGAGGAGAACATGATCACAACCACACCTTGGGAAACTACCCAATAATTCAACACAATTCTTAAAATTCTTCACCGTTTTACTTCATGGGGAGGGGGTGCCTTTAAATAGGCTTATAATCCCCCCTTACAAGACCTTAAATAGCCCCATTTAACATGTGCACTTAAATCTGACTCTTTTGTGGGGCGGCACGTACATTAGTCTTGCATTGTTGTCTGCATCACCAACACACTCTTAAATTTGACACCTAAAAGGCTTTCTAGGAATCAAGCCTTTTTAGAGACTCTTTCTAGGAAATGATCTCATATCAATTTTGACTTAAATTTGGCACCTAAAAGTAGACCAAGAAAAGAAGAAGGCAATGAACCAATTTGCATCCCAAAATGGATGCTAAGAAAGGGAGATCCAGAGCATCACCAATTTGCAAGATCTCACTCTTAGCTAGATTCACCTTGAGGCCAAAAACCGCGTCAAAACAGCTAAGGACAATAGCGCAAGTAACCAATCTGCCTAAGTCCACTTCACAAAAGATCATGGTATCATTTACATATAAAAGATGAGAAATAGACACCGTAGTATTCCCAACCATAAAACTGGAGATATAACCTCTATCCGCCCTCTTAATCATTCTACTCGACGCTTCGTAAACAATGATAAAAGAGATAAGGGGATAGGGGATCCCCTTGTTGTAAGCCCCTCGAGCTTCTAAAAAAGCCTTCAGAGATCCCATTAATCAAAAGATCAAAAAGGCTACAAAGTTGACATAGGCCATGATCCACCTCTTCCATTTTTCTTTGAAACCCAATCTCTCAATCATATAGTCCATGAACATCCAATTAACATGGTCATCGACTTTCTCCAGATCTAACTTGCAAAGGGGATCCTATATATACCAGCCTTCAACCTCTCATCCACACATTCATTAGAAATTAGAATCTCATCAAGTATTTGTTAACCCACCACAAACGCACTTTGCTACTCTGAGATGATCCCATTCATAATCAGCTTCACTCGAAGTAAGGGCCTTAGAAATGATTTTGTACACACTACTAAGAAAACTTGTGGGGGCTAAAGTCTCTTGTATTCAAGGCACCCTTCTTCTTAGGGATCTAGGCAATAAAGGTATTGTTTGGCTGCCCATAAAAATCTTCATCCTAGTGGAATATCTCAAAAACATGCATGAGATCCAACTTAACAATCGACCAACACTTTTAGAAAAAAGAAATCTTGAAACCAGAAGGACTCAGAGCCTTATCCCCTTTCATATTCTTAGCAAACCCTCACACTTGTTCTTCCGCAAAAGGTCTTTCAATACTTTCGGCCATAAGGGGGAAATAGTATCAAATTCTAAGCCATCAAGAAGAGGCCTAACAGGAAAGCCTTCCGAATATAAATTGGGATAAAATGATAGCACATCCTCTTTAATGGCATTCGCATCTTAGGTCCAAACATCATCATGGAGACCAACAATGTAATTATGACACTTTCTCAGAAGCCACCTTGTGAAAATATTTAGTATTCTTATCCCCTTCTTTAAGCCAACGAATCCTTGACCTTTGTTTCCAATAAACTTCTTCCTAACCGCCTCAAATTGAAAGTCCTTCTGACACTTTTTCCCTTAAGTTCACCAACAATCTTTGATTTTCCTCAATAATATCAATCTCCCTAATCTTCAAACTACAAGCCTCTTTAAAATCTTTAAAAGAACCACGTTTAGCCTTACTCCACTCCTTTAACCTATTCTTCAATGCTTTTAATTTTAAAGCAGAAATCCGATTAGGACATCCACCAAACACACTGGCTCCACTCCACCTCCACCACATCCATGAAATTCTCCTCTGAGAGCCACATTTCCTCAAACTTAAAAAGGCACAAGACCTTAGCAAGATGAATTGACTTCATTAAGATAGGGGAGTGATATGAAATTAATCTAGAGATAAGTAGTTGAGCCAAACCAGTGAACATATCATTCCACTCAGAGCAAAACAAAAAGCGGTCCAGAAGACTTAAGGAAGGGGGATCTTGAAAACTAGATCACGTGAATTTAGCCCCCTTCAACAGCCTATCAACTAACTTCCATTGATCTATAAAGACCCAAAATTTCACCATTTTAGGGCCATGACTAGAATCACCGACTCTCTTAGTAAAGAATTTAAGTAAATTAAAATCCTCACCAATACACCAAGAATTATCCCAATGCACCTTCATATCCAAGTTTCAATATAGGTTTTGGTCAGTTTGGAAACGGAAACGTATCGAGGTTTTGGTGGATACATATCAAAAATCATGTAAAAAATACGGAAATGATGGAAACTTTAGGGAAACATTGGAATTTTTTATGAAACCTCAGGATATGATAGAAAAAACAATAATACACCTTTAGGAAGCCTTACATATACAAAACATAGATGGTTGTGGAAATTGATAACCTCAGGAGATATGTTGTTGCCTATAAAAAATATGAAAGCAATGTGGAAATTTTGGAATTTTTAAATGAATTTATACACTTATAAACATAATCTAAATATCATTAACTTTATCAACCATATGCTTTGAATTTAATATATTATAGTCCATGCACAACACTACATTGGAGTTGTATTTGAAGTAATTTTTTTTTAAATAGCTAATTTTTTATTGAAAATATAAAATAAAAAATACAACAAAACAAAATAGTACATATAAAAACATCCATAATATGTTTTAACATGTTTATTGTATTTGTTTAAAAAAATTAATATTTTTTAAGTATTTTTTAATTGTTAATTATTTAAAAAATAATTTTTTTGCCAAATATACTGAATATATCAAAATGTAGAACATTGGTAATAATACTATATATAATAAAATCAAATTAATCCATGCTCATTTGGTCTGATTTCTTGACTTTTTAACACTTTTTCCTAATTTTTCAAAATAAAAAAATTTTAAAAAAATTTATTGATTGAAAAAATTTCTGACTCCATGGAAGTGTAGATTAGGCATAGAAATTATATATATAAAATATCTACACTGAAAAGAGATGTATTTTAAGACTACCGAAGTGTTTGTCGAAATTGGGGTTTAGTCTTCAATCCTTAGACTCAAGTCCAACTCTTTGTTTTTGATGCAAACTAATTCGAATGTAGTCTTTAGATTTTTTAATAGATGCAAGATGTATGAAAAATTGAAGAAAAAATGGGAGAGAATAAGGCTTCAGTCGATGCTGAAACCAATAAGCATCCACCGAATCAATATATATCCACTAAAACCTTTAAAAAAAATTTAATACAAAAAGTACCTGTTATCATCAATACGTATCAATATGACCGATACGTATCCATGATACTAAGTACTTTTAAAAGTACCATATAATTTCGTTTTGGAAACCCTCCAAAACTGATACATATCAATCAAAAGTTGAAACCATGTTCACATCATCAAGCTCCCCTAAGAAGTCATCCGCATCAGCCACCAAATTTGGACTGTAAACCTCCGAGAACACTCAATCTTTAAGATCCCAAGCCAACCTACAAGAAGTAGACAACGAATAGGCCTCAAACTCTGATTCTACCATAACCTCTATCAGGATTCCAAATCATGAGGATACCACTGGATGAACTCAACGAAGGTAAAGCTAACCAATCGTAGGGGCCCAACCCTAGACCTCCTTCACACAATCATCGATATCAACTCTAAGGAGTGGACTAAGTGAAGGACTAAGGAGTGATGCAATAGGTTGTGCATCTATGAGGGTCTAAGGGTGTGCATGGGTAAGCGGCCTAAACACCCGTCTTGGGGAGGCAAGCATGCAAGCACACATGGGCAGGTGGTCTAAAGACTCTAAATACCTTGTAGATCCATAGGCATGCATGGTAGGTGACCCAACAATCTGGCTAGCAACAAAGCGGCATGGGATTTTGCTTGTTAACAAAAAGAGAAGTGCATGTGCATCAACAGGTGGCTGAGACAGTGGTCATGTGTTGCGAGGCCTACTAGACAAAGGGTTGTGCATGGGCAGATGGCCTAGACAGCTTGGTTACGCGTGGGGAGGTAGCCTTGGCAACACGTGAGATATGCAATAAGGCAGCAACATGGGATTGCAAATGGGCAAGTGGCCTAGGTGGTCCAAATAGGCAAAGTCATCCCTAGTCGTGCATGGGCAGGTGGCCCAGGCAGCTAGGCTTGGCGCTTGGCATCTGTAGCAATCAATGGGACCATGATGCACAGGCACGCGGCACAGGGCACGTTGTCACGAACTTAGAATTTTACCACGCCTAAGACCATGCGACACTCACCACTCACTTTGTAGACGAGTCGGCCTTTAACCCACCACACCCTTAGCATTTAGGAAACAAGAGAACACTCAAGGGAGGACATAATGGAAGCTTTGTTGCTCACTTCAAGTTTGCTTACAACACTTGAGAGCTCCTTAAGGTGATTTGCAAATGAGGGAGTCATCCCCTTTTATAGCTCCCATGACTCCCCCTTGGTGGCCTCAGATCTTTACAGGTGGCAACCATTCAAGGGCCTAGAGCCTTCTAGACTTTCTCTAGTACTCTCCTCTACCTCCTATGGTGGAGTTCTCTAGAACCCTTCCCTAGATATTTCTGACCTTAATTCTTTAGGGCCTTCCATACATATCTAGGACATTATAGATTCTCCAGATCTATCTAGGCCATTCTAGAGAATTCTACATATACATGACTAGAAAATAATGTACAATATTTACAGACGTTGTTGAGACCCTTTAGCATCCAGTTGTCACGCAAGGTGTGATACTCTCCCCAACTTAATCTTGCGATGCTCTCGTTACGCCTTTAAGTCAAGCTCCTCCCAACCTATGTCTATGTCCTCCTTAAATCTTTCACATGTCCTCTGTTCCTGAGGTTGTTGAGCCAAATGCTCTGCCTTCTCAACATCTCTTCATCTGATGAGCTATAGTGCTGAGATCTTTCTTATCATAGCGTTGGTGCCATGCTTTGTTGGAATCATGCATGGTGCGCCATCTCCCACAAAGCACACTATTCTATTAAAAGGCATGTGCACTACTTCATCTTGTGTAGAAAATCCATGCCCAACACTACCTGATTGTCATTGGAGGATTGACAAGTTGGTCTTTCCCTTCCAAGCACCAATTTGTAGCTCTACTCTGTGAGCCACCCCATTGATTGGTCTTGCCTCTTAACTCACATCCGTGAGCAACCCATGCTCCTTGGCTACCTTTAACACTAAGTGCTTTGCCTTCACTAAGACAAAGTTGTTGGAAGCTTTTGTGTCTATCAATGCACGAGTGGCTTTATCATTCACCTTGACCTCTACATACATTAGGCTCTTGCTTGAGGGTCTATCTACCTCCTTCTTGCCTTCTATGGCATTGAGGAGCTGTAGGGAACCATCCTGAGCTTCTCTTCCTCCTTCTCTTCTCATTCTGGTTTGGTAGTCAGCGTGCTAAGAGTATCCCTTTTTGAACAGTCTTATGCCAAATGCTTGCCTTTGCAAATGAAGCACCTGGTCTCCCAACGTGGTTTGAACTTCCCTTTGTTGCGCCTACCACTGTGCTTCTCCCTTTTGTTGTGGCCATCTTTTCTTCTTGATGGCTTATATACCTCCTTGTGGCTTTCATCTCCATGCTCTTCTTCTCCCCCACTTTTGGCATGACTATCCTTAAAGAACTTAGCCTTGTGGGATTTAGACCTCTTGAACTCCACAAGGCTCTCTCCCACTGTCATGGCTGTTGCAAGATCCTATACATTGGCATTGTAACTCCAGCCTAGCCCAATTCTGTAGCCCGTCCTTGAAATTACATGATAGATCTTTCTTGGGCATGTTAGAGATTTGAAGCATTAAGGTTGAGAATTACTTCACATAGTCCACATTGAAACTAATAGACTGGGTATGCTTGAGTTGTTTTAAACTCTTATAGGCTAAGTATTCTACATTCTTCGGATAAAATTGCCTTTTAATCTCTCTTAAAGTCTACCTATGTGTTGATGGTGTAGGTTTCACACTCTATATCAGTGTGCCTCCTATGCCACCACAACATGGTAGTGTCAATGAGGAACATTACAATAGTACAAATAATAAAAAAAAAAAAAACATTACAACAGTATGCAATTTCATTCTTTTATCTTCGAGCCTAGTCGCCTCAAAGTACTGCTTCATTATCCATAAGTTGTTAAGCTCCCGTGCATCGTGCACTCCAGCATAGGGCTTAGGGTCAGGAGTCTTGATCCTAGACGCCTCCCTTATGGGCATGGCCCCACTACTCATTGCCCTCTTCCAAACCGGCCAGTCACCTTGCAACTCATTGGCTTGGGTCTTGATCACCTCCATGGCCTGGATTGCATCCCTCTTCTGATGCAAAGTGGCGACCACTTCATTTAGGGGCCCCAACATATCCTCTTTAAGGTCTTTGAACCCTTTCTCAAAGCCCTCCATGCTAGCCCTCATCTCCTCGAGTTGGTTCATCATGTTGGCCACAGCACCCTTCACTCGTGCCATCCATGCCTCCCTACCGCCCATTAGGTCTTTAGACTTGTCCCTTTTCCCCTTAACCTCGGTGCCTTCATCACTCTTAGCCGACCTTACTCTCGACCTTGGACATGTTCTTTATTTCCATTTATTAGGATCTTTGCTTTGATATCACTTGCCATGGTCTTAGAATTTAACCACACCTAAGACTGTGCATTAAATGCTACTCTTGCTCCGTAGACGAGTTGGCCTTTAAACCACCACACCCTTAGTGTTTAGGAAACAAGAGAACACTCAAGGGAGGAAAGAATGGAAGCTTTATTTCTCACTACAAATATGCTTATAAAACTTGAAATTCAAACAGTTGTTGGCAAATATTAACTTGTCAAGCAGAAAAAGAGTGAAGAGCTTGCTGATTCCAGGTGTGAGATTATAGTAGATGGTGTTGAGTTACAAGTTGTGGAAAGGAAATCAGAGGAGAAAGTCCAAGACAATGAAGACAAGGTGAGAGATGAAGACACTAATGTAGAATCTACTGACATGACTTGTGATGATTTACATAAGGAGCCAGTTATGATCATTGATAAGTGTTCCATCGCTACCCCAGTTACTGATCAACCATCAATGATGTTCTAGCTCCAATTTAGGATGAGATCCAGTCCATTCTGATTAATACGCCAGCCTAAAGGTTTGTGGTGATTTCTGACATTGTAGATCTAAATCAAGTTTAGCTAGATGATTATTATGAGGTATTTCTACGATCAGCTAATTATTAGAGGACAAATGAGCTATATTATGGAATCTTTCCATGACAGATGTTTATAAGCTGGTGGGATTACACCATAATCTGATTGTGGTATGATTTGGTATCTGGTTATGCAATTTGAGATCCCCAAAGATGCTGATCATTTCTCTCTACAAAACTCGAGGTCAAGTTTTTTCGAACAAGGGGAATTTGATGTGTATATTGGAGCCAAGTGGGGCCCACACATAGCCTTGGTGTGGTCCACACATGAAGGTGCACAAGAAGAGACATGAAGGAACATCTTTGGGACACATGATGGAGTCTTTAAAGTTATTTTACTGTTTCACTTAATGTTTTATCAGTTAATAGAGTTTAGGACCTAGGTGATATTTTAATTTTTGTTTTTGGGTATTGTTGTAATAAGACATTGTTGCCCATGGTATTTTAGTAATTTTCGATAGTCAATAAGTCAAAGTGGGGTCTTCTTAGAGTGTTGGTTGAAATCCTCTAGAAGAGCTTGATTTTAGTAGTTTTTGTTTTTAGAAAGTTAAGTTTTTAGTAGTTTTGAGTTTAGGAAAATCTTAAGTATCAAGTAAGTTAGTAGTTTAGGAGTTTTAATTTAGTTTCTTGCTATTTTTTTGAGTTTGTGAGCTTATATAGGGTTGCACATTTTTGTATTGGTATGATGGAAATTAATAAAAGTTTTTGACTGATTTTGCTCCTACAAGTGGTGCTTCTCCTTTTTCTTCAAGTCTTATGCCTTAGCTTGAAATCTTTATAGGGATTACTTGGATCATGGGGTAGGGATTACTACAAAGGTATTT
>JAOXJP010115539.1:0-13990 GCA_025762735.1 Platanus orientalis
GTTATACAACAACAACAAACAGCCTTATCCCAACTATTTGGGGTCGGCTACATGAATCCTGTTCCGCCATTCCGCTCAGGCACGTGGAGGTTATGCATAGCAAAAATTATGTTATGTTGAATGGTCTCAATAACCTTGTACTACAAGGCAACATGGTACTTTCACTCAAAGTGGTGAAGACTATTGTACTAAATGAGGGAACGGTCTAGGATTCAGGTTCACCATTCCTCCTACCTAGGGCTGTCAATGAGCCGAGCTAGCTTGGCATCTTAAGAGCCGAGCCTGAGCCTTGTTTTAAGCTCATTTCCTAAGTGAGCATGACCCAAGCTTCTCTAAGCTCAGCTTGCGAAAAGCTCAGTTCATTAAAAGCTTAGTTTCGTTAAATTTTTTAGAATTCTATCTATCTATCTATCTTGCCTTCATATGATGAGTCCGAGCTGAGCTGAGTAAAGCTCGGCCCAGATTGGACCGTCGACACCCTGGCCCCTACCCTGTTTGGTTTCTTCGAAGTAGAATGGCTTGGATTTTATATGCCAACCCGTAACCTCTGCTGAGGGTCAAATGGGCAGAAACATCAGCACCGAAAGTGATTTTCATTTTTTGGGGGCGAGTGAAAATAACTTCTGACTCTGATGTGGATGCCCCTTGATCTAGGCATTTTCTATGCCGAGCGTAGAAAAGCCTTGCCGGAAGTAGAGGCCTTTCAACACAATAAAAAGGGTTGAATGAACATGAACATGATATAAAAATTCAGAGGTGGATATAAAATGACGACGAGAGGAGGGATGCTCAGGGAATCAATATCATTGCTATTAAAGAAACCAACATCTCACCTATGTGAACGAGTGACTATACCATCTATTTCTCTTTTATTTTTATAATTTTTTGTACACCCATGCTTTTAGGGTTTCGCTTTAGTATTCTATCAACCAAAAAAGGATTTTGGGGATGGGCATTAGTTGTTTTTAGGTTCTAACTGAGAAAGATGGGACCTGAGATAGAGAGAAGAAAAGAGTGATATTCTTACAATCCAGAGGTTTTTCTAGCGATATGTTTTTGGTTAGGTACTTGGAAGCATATGGTTCACTGCTTTGTTTGAATTTTAGAAATGATGGAAATAGACCAGACCCATTTAGTGACTAAGGCGTATTCCTTTGCCAGTCAAGGTTTAAAGATCTGTGTGTGTGTGTGTGTGTGTGTGTGTTGGTTGTTGCGTGTGTATGCCATTTTCAGAAGCAATTTCAGTGGTAAAACTGTAAGTCCCGTAGGAACAAAGTAGGAGGTACGTGCATTTATGCCTACCCTCCCAACCTGAGACATGCCATTTGATATGAATCTAAATGAATGTATCATATATGACCATTTCAATGTCTGTCTGAACCAACTTTACCTACCACCACCACCACCACTCCGAATACCAACCAAAATAAAATAAAATAAATAAGCACAGTACCCACCCTTAAAATTTTTATTTCTATATGCACGTGGAGCATTGGGTCTTGTCTACGTGGGGGTAATAAAGGGATTGCCGAGTCATGGATAGGCCCAGAATGTGACATAAGGTTAATGATGAGTTCCGGTCATGGATGCCTGGAACTTTAGCAGGGGTCAGATGGACAGTGATAGGGATGATGAGCTTGTGTGAGTCGGAAGGGACGCTCACTAGACTCGAATACATAGGTAGAGAAGGGATGATTTCATCGCCTCTGAAGCATCTCTTTTCTATCTTGTAAGAATTCTGCAGAGAAGGGATGATTTCATAGTGTCCACCTCGACCCACTAGAGAAAAGTAGAAGCCACCGGAAAACGTCTTATGGAGTTCAAATCGTCTATTATAGCGGTTTAGATCCTGTCATGTCTCCTTATGTCCTGTGAGGACTTGTCCACAACCTAAGTGCACGGTTTGGGGTAAAAATATGTGCACAACCATTTTTTTTTTTATGTCAAACCGTGTGCTTTGGTTGTGCACTGGTCCTAACAGGACATAAGCAGACAGGACAGGATCCTGAGCCCTATTATAGTCTAAAGTGTGGGATCGACTGCAGTGCAACATCTATACCAAAAAAGTGGAAAACAAAAATAAAATTGGTGGATGATTTTGTAGGAATTATGTGTTTGCACAAAGCTATTTACGCAAAATATAGATATATTTATTTGTTTATTTAATTAATAAATAACCTTTTAATTCCATCATCATATATAATTCTTTTTATTATATAGGTAATTATTTGATCTCATGAGATAAGATAGGTGGTCCTCTGGTAACATAATAGGATGTCAGACACATGGGAATGTGTGGAAAGATCTGATAATTTAGCTCTTGTAGATTTGAAATTTTACAGTTGTGGTTGATGCTAAATACATCACTTATAGAGCTATTATATGTAAAGGTAACATATGATGATGCGATGTAATCTTAGTAACTAGAATGAGATTCTAAGCTTGCATGTACGTGCATCACATAAATGCAATAAAGGGATCCATTATGAAAACAATTGATAAAATTTCACTATTAGCATAAGTATTATTCTAATTTACAGACTTGTCCTTAAACTTGAGTGATTTGTGTTTCTCCAAGTATTCTTGTTGATTGTTTTGATTTATCAACCAGTGATGCTTAATTGATGGCTATATCATAGTTTGGATAATTAAATTAATATTTGAGAGAGCACAAATGCCCGTTAAGAATGAATCCTTTGCCATTAAGTGAGAGAATATTTAGTTCAAGATATATGCAATTTGATTGGACAAAAAAATTTGGTACTTCATAAAGAGTATGTCAAATGATTTTAAAATAAATTATTAGGTAAAAAAAATTATTTTGAATAATATATTATTAAAATAATATTTTGGATGTCTAATTAATTCATTAAGTTTTTAAAGATCATATACTAATAATCAACAAGGTTAGTCAGTAATTAATATTTTATTTTGAAGATCATTAAGGAATACTGTATAATAAGCTGACATATTTATGAAGTATTTGTATGGAAGGGCCTCATTGTTAATTTCCTATTTTTGTGAAGTCAGTTTCAATATATCATAGTGATTATTGCAATTAGCGGTGTGTTAGTTTGTAATTAATAAAATATAGAATATCCTTAATATAGTTTGACTTAACTAAGGATATTGGACCCCACAACCTAAGAATAAAAATCCTATAAAGATTCCACCACCCTAGGGTTAAACTTATTCATAATTAACTTTTGACAATACAAAGTAGTTAGAAAAGTTATACGGATAAAAGAAAAAAGGACATAGAGTTTGAGTTTGAGACCATGCGTTTCTCAGGGTATCACCAAAAAAGGGTGTAATACAGTTTGGAGAAATGCAAATTAGAACCACTCATTGGGTTGCCATTCTCGATATTGGAGAGAGTGGGTACATTTGCCTATGAATTGGATTTACCTCTAAATATTTTACATGTTCACTAGGTATTCCACATATCAATGTTGCGAAAATACATGTGAGACCCTTCACAAGTATTGGAATACAAACCTTGTCAAGTCTGAGAAGACCTATCATATGAAGAACAATCAGTGAGACTCCTTGACAGGAAGGATTAAGTACTTCGATCAAAAGTTGTACTTGGAAGAAGAAGCCATATGAGAAGAAGAGGAGGACATGTGAGCAAAGTATCTGCATCTATTTCAAAGATAAGGTATATACAAATTCAGATGACTTGATTTTTATAAAGGGGGTGAGTATAACATCCTGCATTTTTCTAGCTCATTTTAAGTAAGATAATGAGAGAATGATGCATGATGGTGAACAATTTAAGACCTAGGTTAAAGGACATGACATGATACAAGAGTTTATATGTGGTTTAGGAAGAGACATAGGCTAAAAAGAACCCAAAAATAATTAAAAAAAAAATCCTAAAATGGTTAAGTTCAAGCACTTGAAAATTTTTGGAGTGCTCGAATTGGGACCACTCTAGATATTTTTGAGCACTCAAAACTCTTAGAGTGCATAAAAGTTTCTGGAATTTGGGTTCGAATACTCCAAATTTTGTTGGAGTGGTCAAACTTCGAGCACTTGAAAATTTTTGAAATGGTCGAAATGTTGGACTGGTCAAAATTTCTTTGGAGGGGTCAAAAGTTAAGAATCTAGAGAACAAAATAAATAGACCTAAAAATACAAAATTGCCCATTTCTAGGAGTTGGGATTCATTAGTGATGAAACAAAACCCTCAAACTATCCAATTTAGATCTAAAAATATTTGAGAAAGGTTAAGGGAGAGAAAAGATGGAGAATTAGGAAAGAAGATGAGAGATCCCTCTCCATAAAGCAAGATAAGCTCTAAAATCCTAGATTTAGCTTTATATAGGTATAATTAATGGATTTTCAATGAAGATTATTATTTGAATTACAAAAAAGAGGAGATAAGAAAGAGTTCTCAAGGGATTGTGCATGAAAGATTAGAGAAGTAAAGAATTAAATTGTAGGAAGTAACTATGCTGAATATGCATGCGTTTTCATTCCTAGGATCATAGATCCATTGTTTTATAGTGAAATCTCTATAAAAGTATTAAAGGAATTTGAATGATCTTAGATCTATATGAGTATGATTAAGTTTTCTTTGTGAATTTCAAATGAATTTAAGTGAATCTCAACCATTTGAATAGTGATTAAGCTTTGTTTGATGAATTACTTCATGTTTAATGCCTTATATTGTCAAATCTCATATTTGTGTTTTGTCTATGAGTTATCCTCATTTGATTATTAGTCATGATCTAATTTCTTTCAAGACCTGAATCCGCAGGCCCTGAAGTGGGCCGGGTCTAGATCCATAACATGGGAATGACCTATCCCAAATCTGTTTTTCATAGCAGAGAGACCAATGAACTTAGAGTGTGTCATTAACCCTCTTACATAATCACATAATTTCCCATATACATAGGCTAACTTACTAATCTCACATCCATTTAATTCTATTTAACAATCAAATCGCAACGAAATAGATAAAATAACATTCATGATCCAAAGTAAGTGCAGGGGAGATAGAATAATAACATAAAGTTCCAATATCCTAAAATCCAACAATAAAGGGCCTCAACATGCCCATAAAAGAGTATATATAAATCACTTCCTAGAGGCATAGCTAAAGTACTGAAATGAATTACATTCTTAACAAGTAAACTAAAATAAAATGAAACATCACATCTATGGGCCCAAAAGCCCCTCCATCATCTCACCTCGCCGCATCCCAAGCAACCTCTACGATCACCTATTTTCTAAGATTTCATCTGCTGGTGGTGCCAATTAGGGTAAGTTTGATGGGCCTAACAGGAGGGTATGTAGTTTATATAACACAAAAGAGGCAAAAAATAACAATAATAGCAAATAGTTAGAATCAATATAAACTAAGGAATCAAAGTAAGAATAAGAGTACATCGATTTTACTACACATGTATTCTTACTATGATTTGAGTACTCACATGTCACAAGATAACCACAAGAATATCCAAAGTAAATCAAACTAAATCATGCATATGCTACATGCTATATGCCACATGCTAAGTACTATATGCACATGCCTAGTGATTTATGTGCCACATGAAAGACACAATAGTGTCTTTATCACATAACATATCTAAATGTAATAAACCATGAAAGGTTTGCAACAAAAAAATCACATAAATTATATAAGGTCTCCGACAAAGCATATCATATATATACCATATAAAGTCTCTGACAAAGCATATCATATATACACTATATAAGGTCTCCAAAAAAAATATATCATATATAAACCATATAAGGTCTTTGACAAAGCATATCATACATAAACCATATAAGGTCTCCGAAAAAAATGAATCATATAACCTATATAAGGGTCTCCAACATAGTACATCATATAACATATATTGAGTCACTAGGACCATCTTCACCTATTAATGTGACCTGGTGATTGGGTACCTATAACCATAGAGCCTTATATTAGCCCATAAAAATCCCCCAATGCATCGAGGGTGTGTCCCATATAATTCCCCTAGATTAGGGTAGTCTGCTAAAATTCCCTCGGATAAGGGTGATATCCCATATGATTCCCCTATACCAGGGTTTATCCCATATTATTCCCCCGAATCATGGTACTTAGCTAAAATTTCCTTAGACGAGGGTTTATCACATATTATTCCTCGGACCAGGGTAGTCCCCTAAAATTCCTTTGGACAAGGGTTTGTCCCATATTATTCTCCCAGACTAAGGTAATCCTCTAAAATTCCCTAGGACAAGGGTGCCAAACAAAAATTCGTGGGTTGAACGAAGTGATAAAGCAAAATCCATGTTTTTATAAAGTAATGTACTCACTACATAAATATTCCATTTTAAAAATATTTACATATTTTATCTTATGAAGAGTCCAAAGAATGAAGTAGTAAATCACATGAAAGGGGTCAAATGCCAACATGCAAGTGAAGGTTCTTAGCTTATAACTAGGGACATAAGAGGTGCTCCTGAATGTAAAATTGTATTATGCCAATTTCTATAGAGGTTGAAACTAAGTATCTCAAGTCCTTTAAAACTCATGTAGAAATTTAGGTAAAATGACTTAAGAAAACAACAGAGCAAACCATGCCAAAGACAACATACTCATGCCCTCAAAAGCTATCGCATGATGCAAAGTCTAATGTATTTCACATGAATTCTAAGATCATAGCATGAGATTCAATAGAATATTACAAATTGTCATAAATCAACATGTATTTGAAAGAATTCATCATAGAAGTCATTAGGCTCATGCAAGGAATCCAAAGACATTAAGAAAACATGTGAATAATATGGAAAGTCTATAAGGGCCATTTTATTGAACATGTAGAGTGCAAAATTTAAGGAATTCAAGGGAAACCCAATCTCCACCATAATAAACCTTCCCCACCCAACAACACAAGTAAATCAAGCTCCTAAACTACATCATATATAATAAATATCATCAAATTTATCCCCCAAGACTCCGTTCACAAAAAGTAACTTCACAACTTAAGAAGACAAGAAATCCATAGGGAAAAACCACTAACATGGTCATAACATGAAACTATGATTCATATTAAGAAATCAACATAATCAAGAGGAAATAGAGATGAATCCACCAACATATAGCTCATCAACAACAACTATAAGATCCTAGGAAAGGAAAGTGTACATAAACAACATATCCAACTCACCTAAACCTTTTAGTCCTTCCCTTGAGGTGAAAACTCCTCTAAATCCCTTTTTCCCTTGCCAATCCCTCCTTCCTCTATGAACAAACAAAGTATTCCATGGTTAAAATACATAATCTAAGGTAGAGAAATAAGAATCCCTGCTTAGGCTAAATTTAGGAAGAAAAATGCATACTCTAACATATTTTCAAGGTTGAAAGAAAAACTTACCCAATTTGAGGAAGAACTTCCTCATTCTCTCTCAAGCCTCTCTAAACCTTTTCCTATTTCTTTTAATCCCTCTAAATGACCTAAATGAAGCATTTTTTAGGTTAAACTTCATCACATAAGGTTTCTCACACACAAGGGTAGGCAAAAAAGTTATTTTAAACCTAAATAATTGTTTTTCTAGAATTTTAAGTTTGGAGCACTCCAATTTTCTTTTTCGAGAGCTCCAAAACACTCTAGGGAACCTTAAGATTCTGGGATGCTCCAAAATTTTCTCAAGCACTCCAAAATATAAGATTATGACATTTAGGGCATTTTGGGCTCTTTTTGGCTTGGTTTCTTCCTCAATGTGTATAGGCAACTAAATTGTCAAGTTATGCCCTTAAATTGGGTTTTAATTTTTACAGCACAATGGATCCTATATTAATCTTGGGTTCCTCACCCGGGTTAACTATACCCTCTAAATTTCCACTTTTAATGTAGGCTAAACATGCAGGGTGTTACATCTTTGATTCAATGTTATATGATCCTTTTATGTTTTTCTTATTGAATCTCAAAGATCCATGTGTTCCTAAGTAATCCTTTAATGTCATCAAGTGATTTTATTGAACCTATGTTGAATCTCTTTGAAATCAATAGATCCCATCAAAATTTAATTTTTTTTATTATGGTCTACATCCAATTAATTTTAAAGATCCATTGAATTTATGGTTACCTATATGCAAAATCTGGAAAATAATAGAATCTATGCATTCACTAGTATTATGATTGAATGTGATAGACTTAAATGATTTAGTCATGGATTATATTTATTCTTTATTACCTTTGATTGAAATTTTATAGAATTGATCTTTTTATCTATGTTATGGAAATATCTTATTGTTGTGGAATCCTAATCATTCTATTTATATCATATTGTGAAGTTTCATAGTTTCCTTTCATTTTAAGTTAACATTTATTGCATTCAAACTCTGAAATCATATGAGAATTTTTATGAACCTTATTAAGTTCAGTTTCGATAAGTGATTTATTCTTATTATGAGTTTTAGAGATGGGTCACAAAATTCAATGAATTATGAATCATTCGAATTCGTTATGATTTGAAAGCCTTTGATCATATTGATATTGACATTCCTATATCTCATAGATTTGTGTAGTTTGGAAAAACATAAAAAAGAATGTGCTTGGAAAATCTAGACCAGTTTTACATACCAAAAAATATTTTGAAAAATAATTAATTTAAAGGTATTATCATATTGCATACAATTTGAGTCTTCTAGAAGTTTTTTCATTGTCAAAGAGAGTGTTTAATTTTGAATAAGAATTTATGAATAGATTTGTGGAGGGCTACAATCAGGATTTCCGGAATGACTTGGATTTAAAAGTGTTTTAGACCCTACTCATGGGGGTTAAACATGATCATTTAGACTCTACTTTTGGGGGTTAAACAAGATATCCTAAACCTTATTCACGAGGGTTAAACATGATGTTTTGGACCCTACTCTTAGTGGTTAAACAAGATGTTTTAGACCTTACTCATGGGGTTAAACATGATGTTCTAGACCTTGCTCTTGGGGCTTAAACAAAAGTAATTGCCACCCTCCATTAGGGTGAAATGATGGAACCCATCACAATGCACTATGTGAAAGTGATTTGAACAGTGTATTGAAAAGTGAAAGAACTTTACAGTGTTTTGAAAAGTGAAAAAACTTTTTAAAAGTGTTTTGAAAAGTGAAAGAACTTTGAAAAGTGTTTTGAATATTGTAAGAACCTCTGAATGTACTTTAAAGAATGTTTTCGAAAAATATATGAGCTTCTGCATGTGTTCTAAATAGTGTTTTGAAAGTGGACTTAGTGAACCGTCTTTATGGCTTTCTGAATTATGTTTTGAAAATAAATGTAAGTGTTTAGAAATGCATATTTCCAAGGATTTATACATTACATTGTTCCAAACTACACATTTTTTATAAACATCTGTACTTATGCCTATGCTTTATCCTTTGCATTGTAATGTATATTCCATATAATTACTTGTGGGCCATGGACTCACCCTTCCATTATATTTTTTATATATGGAGTGAGCTATCGATGAGGACGACATACAAGGATGCCATTACATATTGCACCATGTTTACTTTTAGTGATGTTTTGGATATTGTATAGAAACCTTTTGTAGTTATTGTGATCGAAAGTTAAATTATTTTGCTGCATTGTATGTAATAAGACTATGAAAAGTAAAGTGTGATGCAATAATGAAAAATAAAATAGACTGAATTGTATGACCATTAGTAAGAGTGAACTTAGGAAGTGACTAAGTGACCCTTTTGTTCTATGACATATGATGGCGATCATGTTCTAGATTTGGTTTGATTATCGGGTTTGTATTGGACAGAGTTCGGGGTGTGACATTTTCTGGTGTAGGCTTCACCTTTTGAACCCTATTTCTATCATCCAATAACCTAAACTAGGCTTGAAATTTATTATTATTTTTCCTTAAGCAAAGGAAAGTGTAAATCCACTAGATGAGGGTTAGAATGTTTCAACCCATAACCATGTTTCAGTGGATGCCTGCTAGAGGTCATCAAACCAATGATATTCATTGCGTCTATATATTATTAACCTTATGTTTGGTTGTTACTTGGAATGGAACCATTTCATTTTGGTTTGCCATAGTAACTGAGTGTATATGAGCCCTAATGGAAACAAACTGATTTTCATTTATGACCAAAATATGAGTGGTAACATATATCATTTCATTTTATGAAAAACCTAACATTGGGTTTGTCTTGTTTCTCAGCCGTTGGATTGATAAGTAATCCCCAATGGATGAGATTAAAGCTTCTAAAGTAGAAGTTTTTTCTTTCTATAAGCTGGCATTAATGTTGATTGTACTTTCCTTCTTGGAACAAGGAGTGAGAACATGAGATGCTCTCTCTATATAAGAGAGAATCACAAAATTAAACGTGTTGGTGTGTTGCTTTAATTTGTTGACTAGTCTTCTCTAAGGTTTTCTCTTTGAATGAAATAAAAATAAAGGTGTTTTCTTTAAGAGGAAAAAAAGAGCAGGGGTTTTTCATAGGGTTAAGAGAAATGAGGGAGAAGGGTGTAACAAGTTGAAGGGCTTGGATTTTAGGGTGAGTTCTTGAGCAAGAAAACTTTGAATTTTTGTTGTTTTCTCATATAGTGAAGAATGGATGGCACTTATGGATGTAGGCATCTTGGCCGAGCCTTGTAAAATCCCTATCTTATATGGGATTGTTGGTTTTTTTTCTATTGTAGTATCTTTTTATTGCATAGATATGAGTGGCTTAGGTTTGTATCTCATCATTTTGAATATTAGGGTTGTTTCTATTGCGCCAACAATTGGTATTAGAGCTCGTGGTTTATGTTTGGGAGGAAGAGAAAGAAACTAGTAAGTAAAATTGTTTTTTATTAAAAGGGTTATATCTAAAAATTTTGGGTTGATTTATGATGGCAATAAAGGCTTCAATTGGTCAATTTTTTGTAGAGAATTTTGATGGAAATGGTAGTTTCACAATTCTACAAAGAAGGGTGAAGGATTTATTAGTAAAATAGGGTTTGTATAAGGCATTATAGGGAAAGAAAGGCATGTCCAAGAAGATGGAGGATAATGATTGCTAAGACATAAAGGTGAGGGTAGTTAGTTTTTTAACATTATGTTTAAGGATTTGACACTAGTTTAATGAGAGAAGTTGGAGAAACTTTACATGGGAAAGAGTCTCACCAACAAACTAAATCTTAAATGACAATTGTATTGTCATAACCCGATTTCCATGGGCTGTGTAGTGGGAAAGCTCTAGTTTATTTATCTTTTGGTCTGAAAATGAAACTAAATCGAAGTTTCAAGTTCCTTATTCAAAAATCCTAAAATCTCTTACCAAAACCTTGCTTTCTCTCTTATTTTTTCTCAAAAATTTTCAAACTTGCAAAACTTCTTTAAAAGATTCTCTCTCTTATGAATTTATATGTTTTTATAGGCCTAAATAACAATTCCAATCCCTAATTTCGTGTTTAGATAAGTCTCTAATAAGAAAATCCTTAAAATCTCTCAAGAATTATGATTTTAATGTTTGTACAAAATTTTTCACTTACATGACATCATCCCATCGATAATTTTCTCAGCACAAACACCTTGTGGGAAAAATAATCATAACTTTCTATAGATATCTCGTAACTGATTGCTGTTTGTTGCATTGGAAAATAGACTTCTAGAGATTTCCAATGTATATTGTAAAAGCCACACATGTTCACACGTATCTTGCACACATGTCATAATTATATTGTACACACACCATTATATGTTCTACACACACTCAGAATTGTTTAGATTCACACATACTATTTTATAAATTGGCACAACTTTTGCAATAGATGAACATGAGTCAATACAAGCACAAATAGATCTACCTGTTGTGTTCTCTGATTAAGAAGTAGACCTCATCTCTCTAAGAGATTGAAGGCTTTCAACAAGGTAAGAGGAGCCCACATCTCAATCAATCTCCAAGGATGAGGTTGAAGAGATTTAACCCCATCCTCAAGAGAAAATGCTCACAAGGGATTTTCTTAAAGTAACATTCTTGGCGACCCAAACACCAGAGTGAAGACAATTTGACAAACAAAAAATATTTTAAGTCATCGATAAACCTCGATGATTTAGGTAGGTAGGTAGTTCTCTTTGCATGATCGGGTTTTCAAGATGTTTTCGACAAGATTTTCAAGTAGTTGCGCCTTATGTTGGTGACTTACACGTCTCCCGACGTAGTGCATATGCTAATAGTAATACCACCAAGGGTAGAGAAGGAACTATTAAATTAATTATAACTCATGGATAGACCTTATCTTTCAAAAATATAGATAATCTTTTAATCAGCTAAGACTCAGTTTCAAAATTTGGCAAAACTATGATTCATTTCAAAAGACTTAAAAAAGATGATTGAATGGACTCTCTATCCGAGAAGGCATTTCAAAAAGGCAAAATGTTTGTAAAAACCATCAACCTAAAAGGTTGAAACCAAGTTTAGCCCTTTAGTTTTATTGACCAAAACAGTTATAGGTTTGTAAAACAACCTACCTAATATCTATGAGTTATACAAAAGTGAAAGCACTATATTAGTTAAGTCAAAATTTAAGCACTTCTTTCCTTTGCTAAGTATGGCATCGCTACACATACCAAAGGGGGGCATCTGTCAACACCTAAATTTTGACTCGGGTTAACTAATGGAATCAGATGAGTCCATTATAGTAAGAAAATTGGGCCAGATTCTAGACACCCCTGAACTTCATATAGTTAGGCATTCTCAATGGATACTCTGGTCGCAAAGTGCAATGATAATGTCTAAACTTTATCTAAAGATCAGCTAGGCTAAACCCCAATTTCTCCAAAAAGGCACCCTAGGATTACAAGGGTCTAAGTTTTGATCTTTTAGCCCCATTTTATTTTGAATTTTCCAACCTTCATAAACCTTTCCACATTGAAGCATCAAAAGGATGGAAAATTATCATTTTACCCCTACACCTTAAAAAAATTTAACCTCAGTCTATTGGACTCATTTTCTCCAGAACTCCCCAGCCTTCATAAGCCTTCCCACATTGAAGCATTAAAGGATAGGGAAATTATCATTTTACCTCTACATCTTTCAAATTCATCATTTTCTGTCTCAAAATTACACCCTCAATAAACCTTAGAAATTGCCCCTGTCACCTAAATAGCTCTAAGTTAAGTCCTATGCTTTCCCATCCTAATCATCTTCTAAGTTGTCTAAAGAACCAAGATATATAGAGATACAAAAAACCCCAAAGTCTCAATACTTCCCCAAACCCTTAAAAGACAACTTTGGCCATGTGGACATCGGCGGATGGTAATCTGCACGCGGCGTACTTCGGGCGTTAGGTCGCGCTGTCTAGCCTCTTTGGCTTTTGGTTCTAGGGATTTGGTCTGTGGCTGGGTCCTTCCTGGGAGGAGGGGTTCGGGCTTTTATTTGGAGTCGCCACCAACTTGGGGTTAACAGATTGAGTTGAACGTCCATCCTTCTTTTCAAGAAAAAGAAGGAAAACTAGACTCTGAAGTCTAGGGTTTAACTCTTGGTACTAGTCTGGGTTCCTAAGATTAGGGTAAGTGGTTTGGTTGCATTTAGAGAAGGTGTTAGGCACCCTAAATACCTGCCTTTTTAGGGTGGCTTCTCCCATTCATATGGATCTTGGATTTATATTCATAATCATGCCTTGTTAGTTATGAATTTGAAGTGTTTAAAGTCCTTCTATGTAAATAAAAGGTTTGCTAGATTTTTCTCAGGCCTAATGCCTATTTTAGCTCTCAACGCCTGTTTTCTCAATGCCTGAATTTTAACTTAGGGTGAAAATAGGTGTCAGCCTATGAACAGTCTAGAAACTGTTCCTAATTTTGACCTTTTTGTCTATAGGAGAACCCCTTAAGGTTTTGGTCTTTAGAGGGATGATTGATCCCTCTAAATGGCTAACTGTTGGCCCTTTTAGGGTTTGGAATTAACCCTAGGAAAAGGGGGAGAAAAGAAGAAAGTGAAATTTTTCTGAGTTATAGGCCTAACGCCTGTTTTTCATCTCAACGCCTATTTTCTATA
>JAOXJP010115550.1:0-13672 GCA_025762735.1 Platanus orientalis
CTTTAGTTTAATGTTTTCCTTTTCTAATTTGACACTCTCCAAGAAGAGTTTGTCAAAGGCCTCTTGAATATCTCCATAATCTAATTCTTCAAACTCACTCTCACTATCACTTTCTAATTCTACGCTATTTGCGAGTGAGGTCACAGGAGTGCTCCAAGCCATAAAGGCTTTAACTCCTTGAGTCTTATCATCATCACTTGATTGAGACTCACTTTCAGACTCATCTGAGTCATCATCCCATGTTGTAGCCATGGCCTTTTTATGGGTTTTGAGTTTTTTCTTATTGGCACATTCTTTGGCGTACTGGCCCTAGCCCTTGCATTCATAGCAAATAGGCTCATCATTGTTGATTTCCTTCTTCCTAGGGAATTTGTTGGTCCTCCTAGATGACATCATTTTATAGTCCTTAGAATCTTTCCTAAAGAATTTTCTGAAGTTCCTAGCAACTTTGGCGAATTCCTCATCAGAATCGTTCTCGGATTGAGATTGCTATTCTGCCTTAAGGGCAATGCCTTTCTTCTTGGAATTTTGCGTGAAGGTCATTTCAAAAGTTTGGAAAGACCTGACTAGCTCCTCTATCACTATTGTGTCTATGTCTTTGCTCTCCTTTATAGCTGTTACCTTAGTTCTAAACCTCTCGGGAAGTGACCTAAGGATTTTTCTTACTACATCAGCTGGTTTTATAGGTTTCCCTAATTCTGCTTTGCCATTTACAATGTCTTGCAACTTTGTGGTAGAGTATGACTCTTCTATGTTGGTCTTATTAAACTTCCTCTAGATGACTAGGATCTTATACTCAGGTTGTTAAGCCCTATAAGAGCAACCTTGCTCTGATACCAATTGAAATTCTATCCTAGAGGGGAGGTGAATAGGATTTGTCGTACTCTTTTTAATTAACTTAATTTTCTGTGGTTTATCTTACAATCCTTGTTAGTTAATTTGGCACTATATTGATTCAAGTCTTTATTGTCAATTTACTCTTAATTGGTAATGCACATAATAAACACAATTGCATTAATCACATGAACACAAGATAGAGCAAATATACACAACCACAACACAGAAGTTTATAGTGGTTTGACACTAAGGCCTACGTCTACTCCTAAATCTCAATCCAGAGATTCTCGTAATTTTATTCAGATTGAAATACAGACAATTTAGGTAAAATTAACACAAAACCCTTTCTACTTGCTATGTAAGCTAAACCTACACTCTATGTCTCTGAAGAGTGTAATACTCTTTCCGGTGTGTCCGGCGTAAGGGATTCAAACAATGAAATATTGAATAAGTACAAGTTTACATCGTATAGGTTGATATCTCAATGTGTACCGAGTGTGGATGCTCCTTTTAGTGAGCTGATTTACCTTTTCTTCTACAGTTTGAAACACAACAGAGAATAAGCTTTTGGGCCTTGTAAATCACTGATTTCCTTGCAACGGATAACCAATCTCTCTTCTTCTGATGTATGATGTAGTATGCTCAGAGAGATTGATCACTCAAGTATTTTCAATAGCATAAGATCAAATATGTAGCAATCACATAGACTTCCCGGCTTTCAGGCTAGCCATTTTTTAGACAAGATTTCTTCTTTTTAGTTAATTGCTCTCTACTTAAAACCTAGGGTATCATCACCCTTTTATAGAGTTAAGCCTCATGTTATTCTATAGGATTAGAATACTTTCTAATGGACAAGTCTTGAGAAAAACCGAATTGGAATCTTAAAAATAGAAACCAATTTTTGTGAAACCCGCGGCTGTGATCAATCACACTTTTTCTGTGATCGACCAGGGAAGTGTGATTGATCAGGCCCTGAGATCATAACTCTCGGGAGTTTTTATTTTTGCCTAAAAATTGACTTGTGATCGATCACAAGATCTGTGATCGATCAGGGTTTGCTATTTTTCTGAACTTTATCCTATCCCACCTTTTTGGTTTTGGGCCTTTTTCCTTTATCTTTTTGGGACAACTACAAATGCATTTTTACCCTTTTTAGCACCTCACACTTAATCTTATGATTATGCTTAGTGATTTTTGTGCATAATGCTAAGTGTGGATATTTTTCGAGGTTAGTGCATGATGCCATGAGCATCTATTAAGCCTTCTTCTGGTCAGACTTCAGCTTTAGCTTCTTTACATTGATTCTCCATCCTGGAGCTTGACTTGGTTTTTCATCTTTGGTACTTGTCTTGATCTTGTAGGTCTTTAGTCAATCTTTGCCTTCTTTCTTCCAAGTTTGGAGCACTATCTTGGACTTGACACTTACTTTACAACTCAGCTGTTTTGACATGAGATTGACAATACATGAACCTAACAAACACAACCACCCGTTCAACCCAGAACAATCCCCATATGGCCACTTCAATCTCTGACCCACGTGAAGGCCGTACAATTCACCTTTCTAATCCATCTATATCTTCATTACGCACTTTATATTACATGTTGTCTTTCAATTATCTCTATTTCTCTTTTCTTGATTGACCTATCTCATTTGAATGCTTGAAGCATGATTCATGCATGCTTTGATGCTTGTTATTATTCCTTTCATGCTTTCTCTTTGTATATTTCATTTCATTCCATGAACATGCCTATATTTTTGTCATGTACTATGTTTGAATGCATTGTGAGGAGTATCTTGTAAGTATGCTCCTAACCCACTAAAATCCTTTACATAGCTCTGCCCTGTCTGGACGGTCAAATGTGATTAATCATTGGGCACCTTGAATGGTCAAACACGATTGACTATTAAGATTGAGACTCAGATAGTAAAAAGCTATATTGGCAACCAAAGACCCATGTCAACAGGACACAAAGATGACACACATTCATTTGACAAATGTGGTAATGGCTGGTCTGTTAGCGTACCTCACACCTTCTCCAAGTGTGACTAAACAACTTAAAATGTTAGGTTATAGACCTACACATGGAGTCATACACCACAAAAATTTTTCCCCATTTGTTGCGATATTTGCCTCATGACAGTGATGCCCAACTCCATCGTTAAAAGAGAGTTGGTGGTGACTATGATCAATGTACACACATATACCCTAAGAAAGAACTATATACAACTTTATCTTGACAATCCAAAACCCTTAGGACACTTACAATGTTTGGGTATGTAAGCAGCTTAGGGTTTTATCTCAAGTTTAGTGATTATAACCAATAGCATAGGGGGTTTGCAACATAGAATAACCAAACACGCCTTAAGTGGAATCCAATATCCACATGGTACAACATAGACCATGGATTATTTTGATTCTCAACATCCACATAGACTTGTCCCCACATAGGTTGGGGCTGCATTAACACACACTACATGTTTCATTGTTTGTCTTATTGCCAGCCATATTAAATAGCCTACCATACCTAATTTATTTCTTTTTTATGTGGGGTCAAAACGATAACTACCCATGCATGTATGCTTGCCATAGGGTTAGACAATATGAAATGTAGATCTAGGACGTGATAATAGAATCTGGGACTGAATTAAACTTGAACAATGATCTTGATTAAAGGCATGTATGCTTTTTCATTTCTTTTAAAATGAGTCCAAGGAACCGTAGGAATCACATTGCACATGCACTCATAAGCCCCTTTATTTTCACTTTTTTCACCACCTATCTGATGGACCAACATTGGAACGTATTAGGGAGGGGACAATGTTGACATCGTGGCCATTTTGTTAGTGTGAATAGTTTGCATTACCCCAACTCGAGTCTCAAACCTATGACCCAAACCCCATTGGTTCGTATAAGTTGGAGTACAAAGGGAACCTCATCTTATAGAAATGTCTAAACCATCATGCATTTAGCTTTATTTTAGGCTAGAGTTGTTGCAAGATACTGGCATATCATTTGTCTAGCAGTCTAGCCCAAGCAAGGTGCTAGAACTAGGACTTGCTTTCTTGCATGATTGATAACAAATCTAATTCAATTATTTTCAGTCCCAATTGTCAATTGCACCCCACTAGCAAAATTGGCCGTTGGATGTTAGACAATGCACTCAAATTGACTATCTTTAGTTCCAATGGTTAGTTGTGAGCAATCATCACAACTAGCCATTGAACACTTCATGAAAACTGACCATTTGGTCATGGTTGACTATTTGGATAGTGATCTTCTTCAAATGCTAACAAAGCTAAGGATTCATGTCCTTCCATAATTTATATTCCTTTGGAACCATTTTTCACATTTCTTTGATTTGAATTATTTCCAAGTTTCTTCTCATACCATTTCAACACCTTTAAGTAAATAAAAACCATCCACTTCTAAAGTATAGTTGTCTAACAACCACATCCATAAATTCAAATGACAACATTCAATTCATCAAATATGAAGAACTTATTGAAATATTCACAAATTTATACCTAATAGCATGCTTTATCTATGTTAGCACCCAAATTTTGACTCAGGTCATTTGATAGCATAAGGACAACATAACAACTTTTAGGCTTCAAGAATCTAAGCACCCATGGTTTAGGAAGAGAAAACCTGGACTCTAGGAGGTTAGGCATTCCCAAAGAAGTCTTTCCGGGTACTCTAGTCATGAATGAACCAGTCAAGACACCTTATTACAACCCAAATACACCATTTCAGGTCAAACCCTAAATTCTCACAAAAGCATCAATAGGACTTTGAGGGTCCACATTTAAGAACTCCACCCATGTTATCAGCAAGTTTTCTAGCCTATGTAAGTCTTTCTTCAGCAAAGCATCATATGTGAAAAAATTACCTTTTTGCCCTTTTTTCCTTTAAAAGCCTAGAACTCATTATCTACCATTTAGATCACTGAATTTCTCTCACCTATATTAGCCTTCTTGTTGTGAAACATCATAGGTAAAGAATTATCATTTTCACATTTTTTGACCCATGGGCAAAAATTACCATTTTACCCTTTTCACCTCAAAGAATTTAGCCTTGTACCCTCAAAAGATCCCCGAAGCTTCTCTTATTACATGAATGGTGTAATTTCAAATCCTATGCATCCCCATTTCTCCCAAGTCTGAGGAACTCATCACAGAACAAATATTGTTCGAGATTGGCAACAGCTAATTTCTCAACTTATGATGACCCTAACCAAGAAATGACCCTTGAACGAGCTCTCATAGATTCATCCGATCTCCAAATCTAGAAAGGTCGATCGTTGTATCTCAGCCTCAACCTTAGCTTCAAATTTTCAGGTTTGAGAAAAATATTTTAAAATCTCAATCCTCTATAATCTCAAGTCTTTCCCAAAGGGTCAAAAAGCTGTTTAGCTGCATTTCGCTCATATGTAGCTAGAATGTTCTCTGAACCTCTAAATCAGGATTAGTCAGTGTCCATTTCCCCAGAATCGTGAGGCTTTCAAAAAATTATTTAAGCAGTGTGAACTTTCACGAAACTTATCTACTCAGATTCCCTCAAATACTCCAAAAAGAGCAACAAATCAGGTCTAAAAATCAAGTGCTTAATCGACTTCCAGGATTTCACCTAAATTCAAAAATTTAGTTTGCCAGTGGCCACCCCACAGTAAACCAGGACCTCCAGAGTATCAAATTTGCACTGGATTATAGAGATCATGTAGTCCAAGCTAAGATAAAACACATTTTGTCTGTATTTGGCATGCAGAATGCCCTAAAAAAATTCTCTCGGACTCAGAATGCAGCAAGGTCAGGCCCATTTTCTTAGTTTCACCCCTGCCCTCAAAATATCATTTCACCAACTTGAACATCAAAGAATGTCTGGCAGCTTAATTCCACCAGCCTTCAAGCAACTACTAAAACTCTATCTCCACAGGTGACCCTGCTTCAAAAATCCTCTAGCAACTGTCTGGGAATCCAATAGCCAATCTATGAGTTCCAGTAGCTCTAGGACTCCCTAAGCTTCAAATCACCTAAACATGGCCTATAGTAGAGATTTATAGAGAAACCAGAAGCATCTCTAGTCCCAAGTTCTCTAACTTCCCAAAAAAGGGTTTTTGACCCAATTTTTTGATCAAACATCGTATTCAATGTAGTCAGAAGCTATGGCTCACCTAGACCAAGGACCATCTTTCACCTGACAATTTCTAGGGTCAATTTTACCATATTTCCCTTTCAAAGTTCATATGAGAGCTTTTCAGGTCAAAAAACCCTAATTTCACCCCTTGCCCTTATCGTAATTTGGTTCTGGCTAGTCCAATGCGACCGGGGTATCTGCAACTTTGAAAATGGACACTAAGTTTTTTGATTTCCAAGCCTGAGAGCTCACGTGGTTTGACAACACAGTGAGGGTTCAAAAACCCTAAAAGCATTAAATATCCATTAATGAGCTAAGACTTTTCAAACTTAGCTCATTAATTGCATTTAATGCGTTCACACCTTATGCCTAAAACTAACAAACATAGATTAGAATTTCCTCATGTACACCTTCATCCCTTACCCTTAGATCTAAGTTTTGAAATTCAAATCCCTAGTGCCCCCTTTAGGTCCCCTCAAATGGCATCTTGATGCCTCCCCTTGATTTTTGCAACCAATCAAACCCCACCAAAAGGCATCTTAAGCTACCCTGTTGTCCACCTCACCAATCCAAGTGAACAAACACTCTCTCATCCCAACCCTTCACCTTAGATCTCTGAACTAATCCTAGCCTTTCCCTCATCCAAGTCACCAAACACAAAACCCCTTAACCCCATCCACCCATTTCAAGCTAATCCTTGCCCTACACCCAAAATGACCTAACCTAATCCCCACCCTCCATTTAGATACTCTAGGTTAAACCCCAACCACCCATTACTTCAAATTGGGGCTATAAATAGCCCCAATTTTGTGTAAGAGGGGTTGGCAACCAAAAACCCTAAAAAAAGAGAGAAGAGGAAGAAGAAGAAGAGGGAAAAAAGGGAATTTTCAAACCCTAAGCCTACTTGGGTCTAAGGTAAGCCTAAACCTCTTTGATTTTGTTTATCTCATTCTCACTTGATCATTTAATAAGCTATTATGCTATCCAATTAGTGTTAATCTACTGCTTCAATTCGGGTTACATAGAAAGGCTTAACAACCTTTGTTTACTTTGAATTCTAACCATGTATAATGTAGAATTTATTGTGTTTTTTATACTAATCTTGTCGAGGCCAAATTTTAATACGTTATCCTAGACACATAGGCCTCTTTCCCTATTTAATTTTGTGATTTTATAAACTATGGAAGGTCGAGATGGTCCCCTAAATAGACCCCAAAATTTGGGTTCTGTAACTTAGGTTCAGCTGAATTTTTGTGGATTTTAGTTTGAATTTTATAGAAATTATCTTGAGTCTAATTTTGTATATGTTGTTTATATATATGTTTCCTATCATCATCCATAATTTTATATTTTTCTCAAAACCCTAAGGCCCCAAATTTGAGAAATCCAATTGTTAGATTTTCTTCCAGTAACTAAAGCTTGAATTTTACAAAATTAAAATTCAGGCATTGAATAAACAATCGTTAAGAGAAAATTCAGGCGTTGAGACTTGGGACCCACCTCAAGGAGCCCTGATTTTCTCTAAACCTGTCCCATGGCTGTTCTAACCCTCTGAGATCCAATCTTGTGCATGAGCATCTCTGTGGGCCTTGATTTTTCTCCCAACGCCTGAATATAATTTTAGGCATTGAGAGAGAAATTCAGGCGTTGGAGTGGATTTTAGGCGTTAAGCCTGGGTTAAAAGTCATGTTTTCTAAAATGATAAAGTGTGTGTGCAACCTAGGTGTAGTGCAAAGATTTAGGAGAAACATATCCCTTTAGGTCCCACCTTTGGGGCCTAACAACCAAGGTTGGTTGCCGATCCTAGCACCCAACGCCTGAATTCTCCTTCAATTAAATTCAAGCACTGAACATTTAGGTGTTATCCTAAAAAATTGGCATTAGGTTTGTAAAAGATGACCAAACTGCCCACTTTAGGAGAGCATATCTCCCCATGGGTGTATGCTATGTCCCCAAGGGTTACACATTGTGACCATAGGAAACTTCCTTTAACCTTACCCAGGGGTCCCACAACATAGCAACCCACCAAAGTACCCCAAAAGACCACATGAACATGCTGATCTGATCAGCTTCCAAAGCCTGAATATCACCCTGAATTAAGTTCAGGTGTTAAGCCCAAAACACAGAAAAACACTTCTTTCATTTTCTCCCCTTTATATTAAGGTTAAATCTAACCCAAAAAGCCAAGCAATGAACAATTTAGAGGGGTCCACCATCCCTCTAAGAGTCTAACCTATTAGGGGTCTCCTGTGATTAAAATAGGTTAATATAAGAAACAATTTCTGAATTTCTCAAAAATCAATGCCTGAATTAAATTCAGGCATTGGAAATTCAGGTGTTGAAGGTAAATTCAGGCGTTAGTGTCACAACCCAAATCCACAGGCCAAAAAGTGGGCTGGGTTTGGATCCGTGACATGGGAATGATCTGTCCCAAATTCGTTTCTCATAGCGGAGAGACCAACAAAGTTGGAACGTGTCATCAACCCTCTTATCTCTTTACATATTATTTTCCATATAAATTTATTTTCTTATCATTTCACATTCATTTAAATTAATAATCATATCATAGCAGAATAGAATAACAATGCTAAAATAAAATCTTATGTAGCAGAAATAGAAATAACATAATAACCATCCAAAAGTATCTCGTAACCATCCAAAATAAAAGGGGGCTTACACCTGCCCATAAAGTATATACAATCCTTGCCCACAGAGGGGCCCATCTCAAACAAAGTACTACATCACTGATAAAGTAACTAAAATTGAAATAAAATGTATTATCCTTGGGCTTGAAAGCCTCTTCTTCATCTCTTCCTCTTCCCAAAGTGCAATCCAACTTGTGCGCCTACACATCTGTGGGTGGTGCCAATTGGGGTAAGCTTGACAGGCTTAGCGAGAAGGTATGCAGTTTATACAACACTAAAGAAAGCCAAAGATAATTACAGTAGCAAATAGAAAGAATCAAGATAAACTAAGGAATCAAAGTAGGAATGCGAGTACATCATATTTACTAAACATGTATCCCTACTATGAAACAAGTATACATGTGTCACAAGATAACTACAAGAGAGTCCAAAGTGAACTAAGCTGAATCATGCATATGCCACGTGCTATATGCCACATGCTAAATACTATATGTACATGTCAGGTGCTATATACCTCATATCAAGTACTACATGCCACATGTCAACCCATAGGGGATCTCTATAACGTAATAAAGCCCAATGTACATAAAGCATGTAAAATCTTTGACAAATCCACGACATATAACCCATGTGAGGGTCTTCGATAAACAAATCACATAACTCGTGTAAGAGTCTCTGACAAAACAAATCACATAACCCACATAAGGGTCTCGGACACAATAATATCATATAGCATATATCGGGCCACTAGGGCCATCTTCACCTATTAATGTGACCCAGTGATTGGGTACCTATAGCTATAAAGGCTAACCCACAAAGGGGTCGTCGGGGTCATGAAATCAATGGGCACGACGGTCGTCTTCACCTATTAATGTGACCCAGTGATTGGGTACCTATAGCATAAAGGCTAACCTACAAAGGGGTTTACGGGGTCATAAGACTAATGGGCACGATAACCATCTTCACCTATTAATGTGACCCGATGATTGGGTACCTGAAGCCATAAGGCTAACCCACAAATGGGTCTATGGGGTCATAAGACCAATGGGCACGATGGTCATCTTCACCTATTAATGTGACCCAATGATTGGGTACCTAAAGCCAAAAGGCTAACCCACAAAGGGGTTCATAGGCCCACGAGGGAAAACTCATGAAAAAGTCTCTAGGCCCACAAGGGGCAACCCACATAGGGATCTACGGGGCTACGTCTAGCCAACCCATATAAGGGTCTCCAGGGTCACAAAAACCATACACATATATAAAGGTCACAAAGACCAACCCACTTAGGGTTCTCTGGGCCCAATATGACATATTCTCGTATAAGAGTATCATATTAAATCTTCACATCCAAAACCACGTTCCAAAATCATGTTTTTGTAAAATAAGATAGATACTACATAATTATGTCATTTAAAAGATCTATGTGTTTTATCTCATAAAAGTCCAAAGGGTGTAGTAGAAAATCACATGAAATGTACTAAATACCTACAAGTAAGCTTAGATGGTGACCCAAGTCTAAGAACATATAGGGTGCACATGGATGTAAAATCATTTTATGACAGTTTATGTAGGTAAAAAACCAAGTATCTTAAATCCATTTTTTAAAAATTCATGTAAAAATCCCATGAAAGAGCCACATGAAAATCCTAGAGTAAACCATGCTAATGATAACATGCACATGCCCCTAAGAGATATCACATGATGTAAATAATAACGTGGTCACATGAGGATTAATAGAATTAGCACAATTCATCATGGTGTAACATGAATCGAATGAAACACATCAAAGAGAGTAATAGACTAACATAAAGAGTCAATAGATCATCACCAATTGCTATAAGCCAACATATATTTGAGAGAATTAACATAGAAGACATTAGGCTTATGCAAGAAATCAAAAAAAAATCCAAGAAACATTTAGATAATATGTAAAATCTATAAGAGACATTTTATCAAATATGTAGAGTGCAAGAATTAAGGGATTCAAAGAAAATCAAAGGGAAAGCCTAATCTTCACCATAAGAAACCTTCCATACCCTACATCACAAGTAAATCAAGTTCCCAAACTTCATCACTTAGAATAAAGGTCATTCAATCAATCCCATAAAGCTTCATTCATAATAACACAACTCCATAACCCAAGAACATCATGAAAACCAACAAAAGAATATCAACCAACATGCTCATCTCAAGGAAACATGATTTATTTATAAGGAAACAACATTTTCAAAAGGAAATAGAGATGAATCCACCAAAATATAACACACAATCATCAAATCTAGTATCCTAGAAAAGGAAAGTGATCATAAAATGTATATTCACCCACACAATCCATGAAATCAAGGCTTTACAAAAGAAAATAATCAAGGTCATAAAGAATAGATGTAGAATCACCAAATCCAATATCATTTTGTATAAATATATGATCATAAAAATAGAAAAGTGAGCATAAACTGTATATCCACTCACCTAATACTAATCCTCCTTGTTTTGAAGAGAAAACTCCTCTAAAACTCATTTTTCTTTGTTCAATCTCCCTTCCTCTATGAGTAAACAAACAAATCCATGGTTAGAAACCATAAACTAAGATAGAGATATAGGAATATATAGTCATTTAGGCTAAATCTAGGAAGAAAATGAGATATCCATGAAGATTTCTAGAGTTGGGAGTGAAACTTACCCAATTAGAGAACCTTCCTCTCTTAGCTCAATAACTTTCCTAATCCTTTTTAAGCCCTTTTATTTTTATTCTAATGAGGAAAAATGACCTAAATGAAGTTTAAATAAGGTTTGAGTCATCTTAGACGAGTTCGCACTAGTGTGGGGGTCAAATGGAAACAAGCCACGTCATAAAAATGACAAAAATCGTAAATTTTTAGGATTTTCAGCACTTCTAGGCAAGACGTGATTGATCACAGGGTTTATTTTCGATCACAGATCATGATCGATCATAGACTTTATGCTCGATCATGGATTTTGTATCCTAACACTATTCATGATCGATCATGGAGTTTGTGATCGATCACGGGCACTACTTGAGAGGTGTGCCCCTTGTGCGTGATCGATCATGACTTGGATCAAGATGTAGAATTTTTTTGTTTGGACACCTAACAGTAAAATGGACATAACTTTCTCTAGAAAACTCGTTTTTACAAACCGTTTATTGGGTTGAAAACCAGACTAAAATAAATTTCCAACAAGGTATGTCTAAACTTTTAATTCTCTCTATATTGGTTTTGGTGGGCTCGGGAAGTTACCCCAAATACGTCTTTAGGATAACTTTTGAACTTAACAAGTTCGAGGCCCAAGCTCGATCATACACTTCAGGCTTAGTCTAAATGATCCTTAAACCACTCTAAGGTATGTTTAACGTATATTCAATGAACATTTTACCCTTATGGGGAAAATTAATTTTACCCTTTAAATGCAATGCGGGTTATTACACCTAGGTACTGATGCTGGTTACCTTCTTGTACGCTACTCTTGTTCACTTTTTGAGTTGGCACTCACTAAATATTGGTCTGTCAGATCTATCAATGCTAGGTAGACATTTGACTAAGTTTTCCTTGCTTAGTCTAGACAAGTCTTTATATTTCACATGGCCTAATCTTTGGTGCCAAAGATAGGACTCATCCTTGTGACTCATAAGACATGTATTGTAGTGGCCGGATTCAACAATGTAACAATTGTCACTTATCCGGAATCCTTTTATTAAGACCTTTCCATTGTATTTGTCCTTGATTACAATATGGGCTTGAGCAAAAATAACTTGGTGGCCTAAGTCACATACATAACTTATGCTCAACAAGTTATGCTTGAGTCCTTCCACGTAAATGACATAATTTAGTTTGGGAATCCTAGTTACTTCCACAGTACCTTTCCCAACTATCTTGCAAGTGTTACCATTCCCAAAGGTAACACTGTCTTCCTTACCCTCAACAAGATGACTAAAGGGACTTATTCCCAGTCTTATGTCTTGAGCAGCCACTATCTAGGTACCACCTAAAGGTGTTGCCAGCTCTAAGGGCAATATAGATCACAAGACACTTAGGTGGATGTGTCTTCTCGATCCAAACCCAATTCAGCTTTAGAGAAGTGGACTATTCAACTTGTTTTCTTCTTTTCAAGTTCATTTTTTTAGTTTTCTTGAACAAATCTTCTCTCAAAGCTTTCTTATTTTCCTCTTCATTTTTCTTCAAGAGCAATTTCTCTTTAACCTTCAACTCATTAAGTCTCTTCTTACAAGTATTCTTCTTGTGACCCTTTTGGTTGTAATGATAGTAAGAGACATGAGATGGACTAGAGGAAGAAGAATGAAGTTTATAGGCATTGCTTTGATTTTTCTTAGCATTGGGACTATTCTTGTAAGACTTCACATCCTTCTTTCTTGAAGGTGTGATAAGCTTTGTTTGAGAGGTGGAAGTTCTCATAATAGCATTCCCTTTATCGGCATAAGTGGGAGACCTATGTGCCTTAGGGGGTCTTACTTGGTGATTTAGAGCATCCTCGGGTTGGCTCTACCCTTTAACAAATGTATTCTTGAAACCTTTGTTTAAAGTGCTAGGACTAGTATTATGGGATACAAATCCTAACCCACTTCTATCATCATAGTCTCTTCTCATTGTCAATATTCTTTCAAATGATGCATTTCCTTGGGAGAGAAGTTGAAGGGAATTTTTCTCATTAGCTTCTAGAATCTTGATATGTGCTGTCCTAGATTAAACTTCACAAAAGAGAAAGTAAAATATATATGCTTTAAAAATATCTTTAAAAATATACCAATAAAAATTTAGAACAAATTAGAGAGTAAGATATATATGCTGGGAAAGATCTTGTAGTCTAGTTTCTAACAAGAAAAATGGTGAGTGAATCCAAGTTTTGTAGACAAAGTTATGGTAGTTTTCACATCAAGTGTCTGTGCTAGAAAAATTCTGGAGGGATGACGTCATTAAAGCGAAAAATTCCATACAATCACGATTTTTGTTAAATTTTAAGGACTTTTTCACTAAAGACCTACTCAAACATGAAATTAGAAATTAAGATTGCTATTTAGCC
>JAOXJP010115560.1:0-13990 GCA_025762735.1 Platanus orientalis
CAAAAACCTCCAAAAAGTGAATTGATTCCACCCCCTGAGTGGTCCCATCAGGGGTGTGGTACATATGATATCATCCCTTTTCGACAATCCGAATCAGAAAGACACATATACAAGTCGACTCCATAACAAAAGGCACCAACACACACCAAATCCTAGTCCATATAAATCTTGCATAAATTATTTAATATGATGTATTTACGAGAGTGGATTGTATCAAGTTCTCTTTGCACCTATCAGGGAGGGCACAGCAGCACCGACAAGTATTTTCGCTTTTCGAAGGGGTGCATTATACTTGTTGGCGCTATGTGCCCTCCCTTGACAGGGTGCAGTGAAGAGTAGACGATAAGAGGAGCGCGGATACAATCCACTCTCTTTATTATACAGGAGAATGATATATATATATATATATTAATGTCACTCCCGTTCGTACCGGCAAACTATCTACGTGGTGCTACTTGCCGCGATAGATTACACATGTCAAACCCTTATTTACCTGCTTAAGTGTCAGGGCAAAATCCCCAAGGATCGACAATAAATCACAGCATTTCTAAACCCTAGTGGAGCGGGAACAACTTGCCTCTCTCTCTCTCTCTCTCTGACCTGCAAAGATACACCGACATATTCTTCTCCGGCCATTAAGAAACTTTTCGGCTTGGATTTCTCGTCAGATTACTATCTCAACTCCTAGAGTTTGCTTTTTATTAGCTTTTCTTTGCTCTTTCAGGCTTTAATCCACCGATTACAGAGCTGCATGTTCATTGGTGATGGCTTCTGCTTGCGTCAACAACATCGGAGTCTCGCCGGAGAATTTTCTGGACTGTCCTCCGGCATACACATCTTACTCCAGGTTGAGTCCTAGAATCTCTGTCAGTCGTGATTTTCCCAACAATGAATCGGAGGTAGCCGGAGGGAAAACTTCATTTCCTAGTGAACAGCCAGGAAATCCGCCGGAACAATTAGATCTAGAAATTTTTAGCAAGGATATCGGAGATTTTGAGTTCAGACTTGAAGATCCGGTGAATATGCTTCCCGCCGACGAGCTGTTCTCCAATGGAAAGCTCATGCCGTTACAGGTTGCTACGATGCGTGCGGCAGTTGCTTCTACGACGACGTCTCCCAGTGTTAGATCGCCGGAGACACTGAAATCGCGTCGGAGAGCTGAGGTTTCCGGTACGGATCCGTACCTTTTCTCTCCGAAAGCGCCGAGGTGTTCGAGCAGATGGAAAGAGTTTCTCGGCTTGAAGAGGCTCCAAAACAACCACCAGAAGCAGGATGTGCAGAAGTCTGCTTCGTCATTCCCTTCGAAGAATCATAACCCTAAGTCTCTGAAGCATTTCCTTCATAGAAACCCGAAATCTTCTTCCGCAGCCGCCGATTTATCGTTGAGCCTTCCTCTGCTTAGAGACTCTGATTCCGAGTCTGTTTCGATATCCTCCCGACTCTCCCTTTCTTCTTCGTCATCTTCTTGTCCCGACCACGAGGATCTCCCGCGGCTTTCTCTGGATTCCGAAAAACCGAATTCGACGCTGACATTTTCCCTAACAAATCCACCAAAGGTGAGAATAGCTGCGAAGCCGGTGGGAGCTGCGTGCGAGAACATTAGGCCGTTTGCGGCTGACCATCCGAGCGGGAAGGTCGGACGGAGTCCGATGCGCCGAGCACCGGATTCTACCACGGCTCCCGTCAGAGGAGTGTCTATTGACAGTCCGCGGATGAACTCTTCGGGGAAAATCGTGTTCCAGAGCTTAGAACGGAGCTCGAGCAGTCCGAGCAGCTTCAATGGTGGGCCTAAAATCAAACACAGAGGAGTGGAGAGGTCTTATTCAGCCAACGTCAGGGTCACGCCGGTGTTAAATGTTC
Source organism: Platanus orientalis (assembly GCA_025762735.1). Taxonomy (NCBI): domain Eukaryota; kingdom Viridiplantae; phylum Streptophyta; class Magnoliopsida; order Proteales; family Platanaceae; genus Platanus; species Platanus orientalis. The sequence goes on from JAOXJP010115560.1 coordinate 1,861, forward strand.
CGGTCTGTTCGCTTCGAGGATCGTCGAAGTCGGGTTCTATGTTTGGATTCGGTCAGCTGTTTTCTTCTCCTCAAAAGAGGGACGGAAAATCCAGCAGAAGCCATAACAATAACAGAGGCCGTACTGACCGGATTTGATTTTGGTGGAGTCATTCGGTAACATTTTGAAATTTAACTTCGGCTTCTCGTTCTCTGTTCTTTTATTCTTACATTGTGGGATGTGGGGTCTTATTTGGTTACAGATTTTAGATGTATATATGCTGTAGTTTTCTGTTAATGTAGGGGTTTTTTTTTTTTCCATTGGGATCTCTTATTTTTGTATTTCTTTTTGACTTTTTGTTTCCTCTTAGACTTTGTTTTTGATGGTTTATATCATCTCTTAGAAAACTGACCTATTAAGTATTTTGAAGATTAAGAGATATGATCCAGTTAACAAGAACATATTTTTTGTTTGTGTATTGATATTTTTTGGTGTATCTTAGTAATTTGTTTCTGGGTTTACCAAAAATATGTTTCTGCATGCATTTCGTCCTGAGGACTCATTCATTTTTGTGGTGCTTCCTGCTTGTGCAAGCTAATATCTCCCACTGGATTTCACTACAATGCCACCAGTTTTCAGGTGCTGTCTTTTGGGAGGGGTTGGGTATATGGTGGGTTGATTTCACTACTGTTCATCCTATTCTCATTTTGGTAATCTCATCTTCTTTTTCATCACCATATCACCATGGATCCATTTATCTCATTCCTGGTGCAGTTCAGTCGAGTGTGGAATTTGGGAAATGATGAAAAGATGGAAACAGGTAAGCAGAGGCTCCATGGTGTGGTATGCTGAATGCTTTTGCACGTCAGTCTGATCCCATAACTCTACTCACCCTCTCTCTCATTTTTTTTGGGTTTTAATAACTTGCTTAGCATCTTCTCTTCTTGTCGCTATCCTCCCCGTGCTGTCTCCTGCTTAGATACACCGCTGTGGCTTGATCTCTGAATGGGTCCCATTCGATTCCTAGTTTGGAGCTTTGTTGAAAGGAACGTTTGGTGGGTCTTTACTCTTACCCCTTGCCTTGCGCAAAGGGGCCCCGATCTGTTCAATCTCAGATTTCCGAGTGCCCTTTTTAATTTTTTTACTAGTTTTCTTGGTTGGTGTTTGATAGCAGGTGAGAAAGACAGGTTGTTTTGAATTTATTGTTATTTTAGGGGGGCTGAATCTTACATCACATTATTAAATTTTCTCCATTATTTTTAATAAGGGGTTGGGGTTGGAGGTATCAGTCAAGCTCTGGGGAGATTCCTCATCATAAGTTAAAGCCATTTACCCTGGCCAGTATTTTATCTCCTGTTTCTTCTTTTGCACTAGTGGCCGTAGTGGAAGAGCCAAAATTACTGACATGAAATATTTCTGTACTTTCTCCTCCATCTCTAGTTGGATTCACCCATCCACGAATGGGTTCTTTATCTCTCATTCCATCCATCAGCTCTGTCTGATCATCAACATGTCTGAATGCTTATTGACGGTCAAGTGCTGGTTAGAGATTGATTCTCCCATCATCAGCACTTAACATTATCATAAGCTACATTAAAACTTCCAAAGCCATATTGGTTTTCAAGCTTCTTCCTTTTCCTCTTTGTAAGGGGAGACTTTCCAGTTTGTGGCTTACATTTTGCTTTTCATCATTATTTCTCTTTGGGTGGTTAAGCTGGTGTAGACTGTGTAGTGGTCAACTGAAGATTAGTTGAGCTAAAACTGTTAAAGTTAGAGAGGAGAGAGAGTGATGGCACAGTAAGGTTTGATTTTTGACATTTTTCCATATAAATACGCATTGAATTCGAAAAACAGAAGTTGATCCTAAAGATGAGCCATCCAACCCAACCAGGTCTGTTTTGCTTTATGTTAAATCACCCCACCAAATGTTTTTGTCACCAAAGTGGGTGGTGTCCCTACCCTCCGTTCTTCCTTTCGAGTCTCGCTAGCTATCAGCCATCCATAATGGCTGGTGGTACTTTCAACACCGGCAATCTGAAAAGTCCTTGGAACTGCTTTAACCTTCTTTATTTATGCCAATAACTTTATTCTAGTTTGTCTGCTTTTTCCACTTTTACATTGCTTTGCCATGCAATTATGGTTGGGTGGGTGGAGTTTGATTCTCTTTCCGAGGGGTTTTTTTTTTCTTTGATATAAAAAGAGGGGGGTTGGGGTTACTGCTTTGATCCACTTTTTCACCTTACCCCGGAGGTTTTACATATGATCTCTTTTACAAGTATTATTTCTTGGACAAAGATCTGCTATAGCAAATTTTGCTGTTACCCGCTGACCGGGTCATTAGATCCTCGGCAACAATATTGCTACACGAGAAAGTTTTGGGGGTGTCTCTAGGCTTTTTTAGGGGGTTGTGTGGGAAAGGGTCAATCAACCCTAAGAAGGAACTAACAACCCTTAAACCACTTAGGTTCACATCATTACATCACCCGCACAAGGTGGGCCTCCGGCCCCAACCAGGGAGAAAACCCATTCCACTATGCCCTGCTTTACAGAGGGATTTGAACCATCGTCTTACAGATATGCTGCAGTCACCGTATTACTATTTAAGGCACCTTGGAGCTGGCGGAAATCCAACCTAGATTTTCCAATCGAAGCCCAAACACAGTCAAAGATTTATTTTTGGTTGATCGAGCCAAAGATCCATTAAGGCCCAGTTTGGTTGCCATGAATTGTGTAGAAAAGAAAAGAAAAAAATCGTAAGAAAAACATGAAAAAAGAACTTGTCATTAGCTTAAAAATGATTTTCTGATAAAATTTAGATGGCAACCGGACTTGGGCCTAAAGGAATAGAATTAGCGTTCTGGCGGAATCCCCTACTTTTGTTTCTGTTGGGTTAATGTCTTGTATTCAACCCGAGATATAACCCGGGATGATGATACGAAAAACCCGAATATGACCCGAAAATTTGACCCGTTTTGTATCTGCTTGGGGGTCTGGATCCAACCAGTGCAGACTAGGGTTTTTGGGGGTTGATATATAGGATTTACTTGATTTTCGTGCCACTGCACTGTTCATTGTAATCTCTGTTTTTCGATCACAGTGAAAGCTCTTCTCTGTTTTTGCCCGTGGTCATTGTAATCTCTGTTTTTCGATCACAGTGAAAGCTCTTCTCTGTTTTTGCCCGTGGACGTAGGCTTCAAAGCCGAACCACGTAAATGGTTTTGCTCTTGTGGTGTGATTGTTTTCTGTTTTGATTTCTCTCTTGTTTGTTGCATACGATCATTGATCTAGGTAGCAAAACGCCTGTTTTTGTTGTATGAGGGGGTGACCCACATTCCCTGACATCCTTGTGGCATGCCTGTTCAGTTTCGCGGCAGCTATTAAAAAATCATTCTATGTATACTTGCATGTGGGGGTAGATTGTTTTGGTTGCCAAGATGTGTGGTGCCCATGATGTAGTTCAGAAGGTTAGATGAATTTGCAAGTGATCAAAGGAAGAATAAGGGGCTAATGATCACATAAGCAACTTCTTGGGCCGCAAGTATGTTGTGATGGGCCGGTCAGAGGTCAACCCAAAATGGTCTGAAGTGTTGCTGTTGCAGTTGCAGTTTAGCCTAGCTCCAAGTTGAACTCAGCATGAGTCACAAGACCTGAACTCAGCTTAATTAAAAAAAAAAAAAAAAAAACTGGGTTTCGGGTTAAGTTCAGGTTGGTCCAAACTTGCCTGTGGGTTGAGTTTAGAGTGAGTAATTCTCTATGTAACCTGAGGTAGTTTTGAATACCGAATCAAACGGTCAACCGGTTTGATTAGAACCTGCTATATATATATATATATATATATATATAAGAACTTCATTTAATTGGTTGATTTTTGCAAAAAATGAAGTCATCTTAGGTTTTTCTATAAAATTATAAAATGAAATGACTTATGTGCAATCTGATCCTGTTGTGGCTACAAAAGCCTAACTCAAGTGAAATGATTTCATTAGAGGTTGCTGCCAAACACAGCCTAAGCGTATAAAATTTCGTTAACTCTCTTATTGACATTCCTTTCATTTTCCTTATTGCAAAACATTCAAATATTAAGAAACCCTCCTACTCTTACATATTCTTACATATGGACGTTAATAATAATAATAATAATAATAATAAAATGAGGGGAAGATGAAAAAGAAAGGAAAAGAACTGATAGTGTCTCAAGTCAATAGTAAACCATCTTCATAGGTAAGTATAAACTAGAATAAATGTTGGGAGCTCTTTCATATATATAAAGAAATGAACAAAATTGTATTTGTAGGTTAGTTGGTTAAAGTCTTTAATATAGAGAGGGTCTTTGGTTTAATTCTTGTGTAAGATAATATTTTTTGAAAAACTTATGGGTTGTGGACCAGCCTGAGACATGGCCCAAAGCCCCATAAAATAGCTAGGGCCAGGCTTGGGTCTATAGTTTCTAAAAATGTTCAGGCCCGAACCCAGTTTGAACCCGTAATTACTATACCTGACTGAGCCCTGGGTCTACCACAACCCAGCCAAGCCTGGCCCATGCACACCCCTAAACTTGACCCATAAATTTTCTTTGGTTTTAATGATTGGGTTAAACTCGACCAAAATACAAGTTAATCTACCTCAACCAAGCCAAATTTCAGGACGAAAAATCAGTCTTCGTGCTAGGCTAGCCCCAATTTGCAGCCGTTATAACAATCAGTGCATGTTGGGAAATAGTGGGCTATTTTCATTAGTTCCTTTAAAAAATCTGCAACAATCTGAAAGCGTGACGGGCTGCCGGCTAGGTCAAGTCTTTCTTCCTCACTGACTTCATTGCCGATTCCATCTCCGACATTATCTGCCATTCTGTTTGGAAGGAATTCACAAAGGGGTGCAGAGTTTTAAGCAGATAAAGCCTTATTGTATTGTTTGTGAATCCGGTGGTTATTTTTACTGAACCTTGGCAAGGAAGCACAGTCCGGAAATGGAGTCTGAGCGGTCACAACATCAAGAAGGAACCACTGGGGATCTGTCTACACTAACAGAGAACATGCAAGAGCTCTCCACGAGAGAAGGTGTCTTGCGAATCGACGAACAGAAAGTGCCCAAAGAAGACTCGACTTTTCTACGAAGTATGGTTTTCTATCTATACTCATCGAGGCCGTTTAATGAACAGGTGTTCATAAAGGTAATCAAGGAGTTATGGGATGCCGAGAAAGGGGTTCGGGTTGAGATGATGGGTCATAACCTATTTCTAGCCCGGCTTCGTACAGATTACAACAAGGTTAAGGCCCATGGCCTTCTGGCGGATTGGGACTCCCCACAGTCATTTTGACGAATAAATTTCACGCTGGTGAAATTCTGGGTGCATTTCACTAATCCACCAGTAAGATTCCATACTCTAGGCTATGCTAAACAATTGGCTAACTTGGTTGGGGAGTTTGTCAGGTAGATGAGGACAATCTCATAAAGCAAGATGGGCCACTGATGACGCTCCTCACCATCGTGGACATTGAACCTCCTCTGATGACTAAGATACGCTTAGAACAAGATGAATGGCCGGATGGATGTATTCTTGTTCAGCATGAATCCTTGCGGCTATTTTGTTTCTACGTTACTGTGGACGTATTGGTCATGCTTTAAAGATCGAGATTGTCGATGGCTTAGCAGGGATAGCTCTGAAACCATCAGGAATGGCAACCGGAAACGGCGACTGGAGAACAATGACGGATGATGCTTGGACGAGTCCAAAAGCCAGATGATCATTCTCATGCAACAATTAATTAAGTTAAATAATCCTGATTTCCAGTTTGAAGGGGGTGTCAAATTTGGTGATACACCATTTCGGAGTAGATTTGGTGGAAAGCTAAGAGTTACGTCCTTCTCAAAATCTAATGCAAAATTAACCTCAAACAAAGTAATAGAAAGGTAGACATCTTAAGTACTGCCCATGGAGACAAGGGGAACCACCTCTTAATTCAAGCCCAATGTTCAAAGAATCTCTTCAATCCTCTGAGGCTACAACTAGTACTCCCATTCAGTCCAAATCTATCTACAGGAAAGCGTGGGTGTGGGTGTCTCGGAACAGCCGGGCAATTCCAAATGAGCATATTGTCCTGGAATTGTAAGAGGTGTGAGAATCCCCCTACAGTTTGTCTCCTCAAAGAGTGTATACACTAAAAAAAAACAGCAACTCATTTTTTTTAGCTGAAACAAAAGGCTCTGTCTTCAAGACTTGGGGTAGAGTTCGATTAGGAAGAGAATGTGAGTGTTCAGGGATGGACTCCAGGGGCTTATTAGGTGGGCTACTCATCTATTGAAAAAGTTTATGACTCTTAAAATTCTCACTATGACACAAAATTATATCTTCCTCCATATAACTGAATCTCATTCTGGGGATAAGTGGACGTATGTGTGTGTTTACGGGGAACCAACTTATTCAAGAAGATAGCAAATGTGGCAACATTGACTCAATCAAATGAGGCAAATCCAAGGCCTGATTGTCTGTGTGGGAAACTGGAACTGCCTATGGGATGTGAGGGATAAAAAATGTGGCTCACCACCAATGAAAAGAGAACTTGCTCAGGGTCTCCATATTCTATATGAGGCAAATTTAAGTGACTTGGGTTGCAAAGAACACCCTTTCACATGGTCCAATGGCCAAATAGGACAAAGAAATGTCGAGGAAAGATTGGACAAAGTCGCAACAAATGGAGAGTGGAGATTGCTTTTCCCAGAGGCCTATGTAGAGAATCTACCTATATCTGGTTCAGACCATCTCCCAATTATCCTTTATCTACATCAGTTGAGGAGGGGTGCGAACAAAAGACCATTCAGGTTTGAATGGTTCTGGACTCACCACGAGGATTGCAGGCACATCATTGAGATGATGTGGCAGGAAGGGAATGATCCTCATAGAGTAAATGTGAATAATTGTCTGCATAGATTAACTCCTGCTCTTAAACACTGGAATAGGTTATCTGTGGGGAAGATCCACGAGAAGATAAAGAGTATTAAAACATGAATAAAAAATACCATGGGAGAACCTGAGTCGTGGGATAAAAGGACACGATTAAATATGTTGAGAAAGGAGTTAGATGTTCTTTTAAAAGATGAAGAGACTTTGTGGGGCCAAAAATCTCGTATTCAGTGGCTTTAATATGGGGACTGCAACACACGATTCTTCCATCTGTCCACTATGATCATAAAAGAGTTAGAAATAAAATTAGCACATTATGAAACACGTCGGGTCAATGGGTAACCTCGATGAACGATATTGATAACACTCTTGTGGACAACTTTCAAAAGCTTTACAAGTCCTCCCGGCCTACAATTAATACAATCCAAGAAGTAGTAGCACATATAAATTCTTGTCTAACAATGGAGGAGGTTCAGTTTTTGGAACAACCTTTTATGGACCAGGAAATCCATGAGGCTATTTTCAGCATGGGACCTTCAAAGCCCCCAGGTCCAGACAGATATCCAGCTGAGTTCTTCAAAAATTTTTGGAGTGTGATTGGGCCTAGTATTGTAAGCTATGTCCACGATGTTCTAGAAGAGAAAATTGACATCAAAGAAGTAAACCACACTTTTCTCACTCTAATCCCAAAGGTGGCTAATCCAATTGACCTAGGAGATTTCAGACCAATAAGTCTTTGCAATGTTATTTATAAAATAGTGGGTAAGACATTAGCAAATAGGATAAAAAAGGTGATTCCAGGTATTGTTTTAGAAAACTAATATGCTTTTATTCAGGGGGCGTATGATCACGGACAATGTCATCTCTCACGAACTTCTCCATTTCATGCGCACTCATAAATCTAAAAATAAAGTTATGGGGGTAAAGATGGACCTGAGCAAGGTGTATGATCACATTGAATGGAAAAAAAATTGGATTTAGTAAAAAATGGACTTGGCTCATCTACAATTGTATTTCCACTACCAATTTTCAAGTGCTTACAAATGGGATACCCGGAAGAATGTTTTCTGCTATAAGGGGATTGAGATAGGGTGACCCATTATCTCCTTACTTGTTCATCTTGTGCATAGAGGGTCTATCTGTTGGCTTGCAAAACCCAGAAAGAAGGAATATCATAAAGGGCGTTAAGATAGAAACATCTAATCCTACAATTACTCATTTACTATTTGCTTACGACTGTTATATTTTTTTGTAGAGCTCAGAGGGAAGAAGCGTAGGCTATCAAGCATTGCAACTTAAAATTTCAAGAAGCATATGGACAAGAAGTCAATTTGGCCAAATCAGAAATTATATTCTGTCGAAACACCCCCCCACTGTCTGTGAGGAGATGTATCTTTCAATGAGAATGGCTGAGGTGAGGCAGCAAGCAAAGCATCTAGGTCTTCCCTCCATTATTGGGATAAGTAAAGTAAACTCGTTCACATCCATTTAGATTGTGGAAAAAAATAAAATAAAAGATTGGAGAGGTCAATTTCTTTCTCAAGTTAGTAAGGAAGTCTTGATAAAAACGGTGATAAATTCCCTCGCAATGTATCCCATGTCATGTTTTAATTCAAGAAAAAAAAAAATTCTGTCATATGATAAACAAACATCAACGAGCCTTTTGGTGGGGCAAAAACAAGAGGAGAATAAAATGAATTGGATAACATGGAGAAAGTTAAGGTGTCCAAAGTCCCAAGGGAGAATGGAGTTCCGTGACCTTCATTTGGCAAACATTGCTATGCTTGCGAAACAAGGGTGGAGACTAATGACCCAACCTTAGTCCCTCTGGGCAAAACTAATGAAATCTTTATATTTTCCTCATCCCAATTTCCTTTATGCTCTAAAGAAAAATATGGGTTCTTGGGGATGGAAAAGTCTAGTAAAAGGGAGAGAAGCTCTTGATAAAGGTTGTATGTGGACGGTGGGGATGGGCATGGATATTGATCTCTAGCAAGACCCTTGGCTGAATAGTTTGCTCTCGCAGAAAATATCCTCTCAAAGGCCCTTGGAGTGTTCAATTCACAAGGTCAGTGACTTGATTAGTAATGATGGTTAATCTTGCGATCTAACTCCAATAGAAAAACATTTATATGAAGAAGAGAAACAAGCCATCCTTACCCCCCCGATAATTCTTAGGATGCAGTCGGATCAATTGGTTTGGTTTCCAGACATAAGAGTGAGATTTTCAATCAAATCTGCTTATGCTCTTCTTACAAATTCTATGAAAGAAAGTGCTCATGCTGGACATGATAGGATTTGGAAACTAATATGGGTGCTGGACATGCCACAAAATATCCAAAATTTCATATGGTGTGCTTGCCATGATACCCTGATAGTTGGAAAAGAGCTTCACAATATATCTCCGACTTGTTTACTATGCAAACAGTTAAATGAAACCGTTTTGCATTGCGCAACATAGATAAATCTTTCTCTAACTTATGTAATAATAAATCAATGAATTTTGTATATTATTATTGCTTTCAAATACTATGTAATTAATACACTTAACATGAGTGAGAGTTCCAATAATAATCACATTACACATAAGCAATTTATATGCAATAATTTGCTATTATCATTCAAATAGGAGTCAACATGCATCATAATCATTTCTTATATATGTACTCAATCAATTTCTTTATTGCTATACTGATATGTTAAAAGATGCTTAACTACAATTAAAATAATCAGGCTTTTGATGGTAAATCAAGCTTTCTATGCATTAATAAATCATGGAGACTATAGATTCATAGAATCTTAAATTACATGCTTTCAAAACTCATGGAATCTAATATTTTAAGGAAATACATATACATATCATGTAAAACTTCTTTTCGTTACAAATTAAATTAGGGATTTCTAAGATCGTAACATGGGATAGCCAAACCTCATCATAAATCACAACAATAGGTAAGGATTTCTAGGATCCTTGCAAGAGGGCTTTACCGCATAAAAGAATACATTCATATAAAAACATATAAGACATCTAAAACCTAGATGACAAACAAAATAGTATGAGTCTTGTATAACTACTTGTAAAATACTCTTACTCCTTTGCCCTAAGGAGATCTTCAAGAAAAATCATATTTCTTTTGTAATTTTCTTCTTTCTCTAAGATTAAACCATAGATCCATAGTCAAAATCCATAAATCTATAAGAATCTATAATGAAAAATTAAAAATAAACCTTAGACTAAGCTAGATCTGAGATTTTTGAAACCTCACCTTGCTCTTTGGAGAGGAAGGGCTCTTATCTTTTCCCAAATCTCCCACATCCTTTTTTTTTTTTTTTTTTTCTTCTTTCTTCATTTTTTTGTTTGTTTTAGACCTAGATGAGTTGTATTGTAGGTATACATTTCATCCTCTAGGGTCCAAATAAGTTTATAGAGGTTTTCTCATGAGTTAGACACATTTTTTGGTAGAAAAATTGTCCAAAATCATAACATTTTGAGTTTTATAGTTTTTTTCCCCCAAATATGGACTAGTCCTGGGGTCATTTGGACCGATCTTGAGTCATTGGGATCAGTCCTAAGGTCTTTTTGACTGGTCAAGTAGAGAGGGTGCGTGCTAGGACCGGTCCTATCTTTTTCATGATCGGTCTTGAATTCTCCAGTTTAGACATCCTTTTGGTAAATCAATCATAACTTCTTCTAGAAAATTCTAATTTGATCGCCGTTTGTTATGTTGGAAAATAGATTCCTAGATATTTCCAATGATATGTTATTTGCATGCTAATTCATATGGTATTAGTACAGGTTCACCTATGAAGTTATTTTACATCTTTTGGCTTATCAACATAAACACCTTGTGGATAAATGATCATAACATTCTCTAAGGAACTTCAATTTACACACCATTAAATGAACTGAAATGTAAACTTCTAAAACTTTCCAATGATATATGGTTTAAAATCTAATTCATACAGTATTGGTATAAGTCTACTTTTGAAACTACCTTAAATACGCTATTGGGACAACTTTAAAATTTTTTAAGATCATGACTTATCTTTTCTCCCTTACTTCTAATTCATTCTCATTGGGTTCAAAACACCACAATAGTTTCTTCAAAGTATATTTAAAGATATTTTAACCCTTCTACACGTTTATTCACATTTTACCCTTCTACTGCACTACAGGGTGTTACACCGATTATCCAAGCAATGAATGAAGTTGCTATGCATTTGTAATTACAATATTAGCTACAATTTCCTTTTGCAAAAGTCTTGGTATTTTTCACAATAAATACATTTCATGGCCTCAGTTTACACTTATCTTCTACTAAATCTTCAATTCTATTCAATCCTTCCCACCCCCTCTCCTTCATCTCTCTTCTTCAATTCCTTATATAAATGACCTTAGAGGTTCGACAAAAACAATAGCTAGACCATGTTGGTGGTGGCAATGGTGGAGTCAGAGGTAGTGTTACTTGGAGTAAAATCATGATAAATAATTTTTGCAGTAAATTTAGTATCATAGTTTCAATCATGATTGTCTAATTCTCAAGTAATTCAATCATGATTATAATCATAATATATTAAGCAAATCATAGCGATATAAACATGATATTTAGTCGCAATACAAAAATGTAAATTAATCAAATAAACTAAAACACATGCTTGGATGATGTCGCAAATCAATGAAATACACATCCACAAATTTGATAAGAACTTGAATATGAGATTACAATATTTGATGGTGCCACTCATGGTAGTCCACTACCCCTAAAGTGGATTTATTGGGCTCTCTTAGTGTAGCGGCCTGATTCGATGTCCACTTCTAGGGGATACACCAACAACTCACCTTGCTTTATAGTAAATGTGCCTACATTTGGATGACTTTAACAGTTCCTTGGTGTGTAGAATCAAGATACTAAAAAACATGAAATCAAAGTGTGAAAATCAATCAGGGTGTGGAGGCCTCTAAACTCGTAACCATCTATATCTTGCAGCTTCTTGTGTGCGTGTACCATCTTCTCTTCCTCAAAGAGGAAGTTGAAGAATGTATAATGCCAATACATTTGCTACCTCTTGGTTGCCCAATGTATGACAGTTGTGTTGGAAGTTTACCATTCTTGAACAAAGAAATTAGTAAAATTCATTTAAACAATCACATATCTACATATGCTTTCCCATTATCATCATATGAATCTCTGCAATCTATTATTAAAGTGTGTTTAGAATTACCTCAATCAAATAACCAGACACAAGAAT
>JAOXJP010115571.1:0-13989 GCA_025762735.1 Platanus orientalis
GTCTATGATAAATTCACAGAAAAACAATTTACTTAATTAAAAGAATTTTCGCTGCATATTAATTAAAAGAAAATTAAATAAATTAAATTGGGATTGAATAAATTATTTTAAAAGAACAATTTATCTAAAAGAATTTTTAAATATTTTATAAAGATCCTATTCACCCCCCCTCTGGGATCCATTTCAGAATTTCACCTTGAGTAAATGTAGGTTGGCCGTTACATTTGGAGGAGATCTCTTCATTCAAATCCTTTTTCTCCCTTTTTTTTAGACATGCAATCAAGGGAGTAGCCAACCATTTCTTGCCTTTGTTGTAGATCCTGTTTTTTTGGTAAGGCAATAAAAGAGGTAACCGAATCATCATTGCCCGGTTGGAGAATCTTGGTGTTGCATGAAATCTTCCCATAGTGGTTGCATTCATCTGAGTTCCTCTCCTTTCCTTTCCTTGTATTACCCATCTCATTAACTTAGGTAATATTTAAGGGATTTAAATGCTAACCATTTTCTTCAAAACTTGCCAAGTTAACCATTGTATGATAATTAGAAGGAATAACTTCTTTTAGTCATTTCCCTTCTCTTTTACCTCTCAAAACGGTAGCTTTAATTGGGTTGACATTTGAAAGGCCATCTATAACGTATTGCATGGTAGCCTTTTTGGAAGCATTGGAATCTTCTTTATCATTCTTACTTCTTTTGGGGGATTCAGCATTGATGATGCTCATGTGGCGTTCTAAGTTGGACGACCACGTCAATTTATCTTCTTCATCTGCATCTTCGTCTCCCACACCTACTCCAATCTTTGGCAGTGATGATTTCTAGGAATCATCTGAAGCGACATTCTCTATCATGCTTGAAAGTACATATCTAATGGGTTTTTTCCAATTGATCTACAAGATATTTTGATCTCCTCATTTATCTTCAGTTCTAGGAGATTGAACAATGTTTGATGAAGTTCTTCAAGGTACTCTGACAAGATTGTATTTTGAAGTTCTTTCAACTTCAGGCAGTTTTCCTGGATGTGTCCTAGAATTCCACAAAAGAAGAAAATATGAGAGAGTTTCTCATATTTTAGTGAGATTATTTCGACATCTCCATTTGTGAGAGATAGGTTGATAGTTTGACAAAGATGTTTTGTTACATCCACGCTCACTTTAGCTCTTGAAAACCTACCCCATTTTTCTTTTTCTCCAAAAATCATAGGCTTTGGTTCACCTATTCCTTTCTCCAGTTTGAGAACTATCTTTTCATTCAAATATTCAACTGGTAGGCTATGGAACTAGACCCAAAAATAAACCTTCCCTAGGACATACTTGAGTGGAGCAAAGTTGGGTTTACATCTTTGCATAAGAATAACATCATTGTTGTACATCCATGGTGCTCCTCCCAATATCTTCTCGACTTTTAGGTTGTTCTCGCAACGAATTAAAAAAAGTTCTTTGTGATATTCGTGCACTCGAATGTTGCCGAAGATCTGTCAAATTTTTTGAAGCACTTCTTTAACTCCTGTAAAATTGAAAGGTTTATCTAATTGCATTTTCCCCACTAAATTTCTTCTCTAATCATTAGGCTCCTCAAGTTCCTCATTTTGGATGTCAATGTTTTTTTTTTTTTTTGTTGAGAACCATCTTTCAGAAGTCCCTAGAATTTCTCTACCAGAGCATTGTGGATCTCCATCTCCATTGCTATAGTTGTTGTGAAAAAATTTCTGGATCTCAGATAAGAGAGTGGAAAAGCATGTCATACATACATGAGAGAGGTTAACAATACGATCATCCCATCAATAACATTATTTGGACCATAGGCCCATGTGGCATAAATGGTATAAAATAAACTTAGAGAACCTTACTAATGATATGTAACTTTATTAAGGTATTATGCCAATACTATTTTCGGGTTCATTATCAAGAACCACAATGGTGTTGCTCATTGTAGAGAAAAAAGCCTTATCAATTGGCTCTTGTTGTGAAGGATTTCTCCTTATCTCGCTTAGCTTGGAGATGTTCTTCAGGGGGATGGGTGTCTTTTTTAATGGTGAGCGTCGAAACCTTTTAATTTATTAATTCAAAAAAAGAGGTTTGCATCAATTGTTTTCAATTGATAATGGTTGCATGAATATATGCAACAAGCTTAAATAACATTAAGGGCTGCATGAATATCTACAACAATCTTAATAAATTACAACTGCCATCTCTCTCTCTCTCTCTCTCTCTCTCTCTCTCTCTCTCTCAACAGGCAAGGCTTGGATTATGTGAAAATGAATCTCATGAGAACTATGCAAATGGCACCAGAGGAGCTAACACATCAGTATAGAAAAGTGATTTACACTTTTTGGGGGGCACTTATCACTTTTCGGCGCTGATGTGTTCGCATCCTGGTGTTGTTTTCACAGTTCTCATGAGATTGGTTTTCACCTAATTTTTTCCCCAGCAGACATGTATGCACAAGATTCCTATAAATGTTGTGTCAGGGCATGGGTTTTAATGGCCAAAGCAGTGGCCAATAAGGCTAGAGAAATCACCTTACTAGTTGGTTCTTGCTGGTTGGTTGATGAGATATCATCAGGTTGGAGTTATGGAAAACCAACACTTGAGGATTTCACTGTGGAGTGAGTATTGGAAATGTGTTGTGACTTGTGACCAAGTGTTATCTAAATGGGATGGGCATCAGTTGGTCATCCGTCAGGAATAGGTAGGCAAAATGACCTTTAGTAATGTCCTTGTAGCTTTCATTTTTCTCAAACAACATAAAACATCTCTCTCTCTCTCTCTCTTTCCCCTTTTTGTGCAACATACATTAGCTTTTGTAGTTGGAAGCCTTATTTCTCTTATCCTAATTATGAATTTCCATGACTATCCTTTCAGTTTTGTTGTAGCTCTGAAAGACTTGCTTGGGTTATGAATGTGGTCCGATATGGATTCACCAAATGCACTTCCCATAATGTTGGGTTAATTTCTTGTATTCAACCTGAGATGATGACCCGAAAAACCTGAATATGACAAAAAATTGACCCATTTTGTATCTGATTCGGGTTCAGATCTGACCTGTTGAGATTAAGGTTTTGGGGGTTTATATTTGGAATATTTGGAGATTTCTCAATTTTTGTGCTGCTACACTATTCATTGTAATCTCTGTTTCAATCATAGTGAAAGCTCTTCTCCATTTTTGCCCGTGGATGTAGGCTTCAAGCTGAACCACGTAAATCATCTTTCTCTTTGTGCGATTACTGTTTGCTTTATTTTCTCTCTTCTTGTTTGCTACATACGATCCCAGATCTACGTTCACGCATAATAAACTGGTATCAGAGCTCAATTAATCATTGTAATGGTTGCAAAGTAGAAAGTTAAGAAGTTCGATGAGCAGAACAGTTTCGGTTTCTGGCGTGTTAAGATGTGAGCGTTGTTAGCACAACAGGGACTGTACAAAGACACTGTTAGGGAAGGATAAATTACCTGCAATGAAGAAGAAGATGAACAAGAAGAACTTGATATAAAGGCACTTAGTGCAATTCAATTATGCATGTATGATGAAGTTATGCGAGACGTTGCTGATGAGATAACGGTGACTGGATTGTGGCTTCGATTAGAGAGTCTGTATATGACAAAATCTCTCACGAATAGGTTGTATCTTAAACAACGCCTCTATATGTTGAAGATGAGAGAAAGTAGGTCATTGAAGACTTATTTGGATGAAGTCAATAAAATTATTATAGATTTAAAAATAGATAGATGTAAAAGTGGATGATGATGATCAAAATTTAATTATGTTGTGTTCCCTACCCTCATCTTATAAGCACTTCATCATTACCCTACTTTATGGAAAGGATTCGATTTCTATGGAGGATGTCAAAGCATCCTTGTATTCCAAAGAGTTGAGAAAGAGAGTGTTTGCAAAAGAGTGTGATAGTCAGGCGGAAGGGTTGGTGGCTAGAGAAAGGACAAATGAAAGAAGTTCATTTGAAAAGGAAAAATCTAGATCCAAATCTAGATCAAATAATTACAAGTGTCATTACTGCCGTAAGCCTGGGCACTTTCGTAAAGATTACCTAAAGCTCAAGGAGAAAAAAGGGAAAGAGGTTATAGGTGTAGTAGAAGATAGGTCTGATGGTTTTGAGAATGTCCTTGTTATTTTTCATTGTAGTGTGTGTATTGATAAGGAGTGGATCCTTGATTTAGGTTGTTCCTTTCACATGTGCCTAAATTAGAGTTAGTTTATAATGTATAAGAAGGTGAATGATGATACAGTCTTGATGGGAAACAACATGGCCTGTAATACTGTGGGAGTTGGAACAATTCAGATTAGGATGCATAATCGCATTGTTAGAACCTTGATAGACGTCCGATATATACCAGACCTGAAGAAAAATCCAATCTCATTGGACACTCTTGATTCTATTGGATGTAAGTGTACCATTGAAGGTAGAGTCATGAGAGTGACAAGGGATGCACTGGTGGTGATGAGGGGGCAGAAGAATGGAAATTTATGTGTTGTAGGGCAGTACAATTTTAGGGGTAGCAATAGTTTTATCATCTACAAATATTGATTCAGACACTACCTGCCTTTTTTATATGCAGTTTGGGCATTTGGGTGAGAGGGGGATGACTGTGTTGAGTAAGCAGAGCTTGCTTGGTAGTGAGAAGACAGTGAAGTTGAACTTTTGTGAGGACTATATATTTGGGAAACAACATAGAGTGAAGTTCAGTACTATTGTTCACAGGACAAAAGGAACATTGGACTATGTTCATTCAGATCTTTAGGGTCCATCTCAAGTTGTTTCAAAGGGTGGTTCTCGCTACATGTTGACCTTCGTAGATGACTTCTCTAGGAAGGTCTAGGTGTTCATTTTAAATAAAAAGATGAGGTGTTTCTCAACTTCAAGTAGTGGAAGACCATGATTAAGAAACAAACATGCAAGAAGATCAAGAGGTTGTGAACAGACAATGGGATGAAGTTTTGTTCAAGAGAGTTTGACGATTTTTGTAGGAATGAGGGGATTGTGAGACACCGCACGGTTAGACATACTCAGCAAAATAGGGTGGTAAAATGCATGAATAAAACATTACTTGAGAGAGCTCACTGCATGCTCTCTAATGCTGGGCTAGGAAGAGAGTTTTAGGCAGAAGCAGTTACCATAACTTGTCACTTGGTGAACATATCTCCATCAATGGCTATTGAGTGCAAGATGCCTCATGAGGTATGGTTTAGCACTTCTGTAGATTATTTTGGTTTACGCATTTTTTGTTGTCTAGCTTATGCCCATGTTAATGAAGATAAACTAGGACCTAGAGCTAAGAAATGTATTTTCCTTTGTTATGCATTTGATGTGAATAGATACAGGTTGCGGTACACTAATCCCAAGTCACCTAAGTTCATTGTTAGAAGGGATGTTATTTTTTATGAATCTTTTATGTTAAACCAGAAAAATGAGGTTGTTGATGCACAGATAGACCAGGGTATCAAGAAGCAAGTAGAGCTTGAGTTTGATGTTTTTGGGAAGGTGTAGGAAAACACTTTCATTCAGCTCAAGGAGGATGAGGAGCAACATTCTAGTGAAGAGGTTATACAGGAGGAACCACAATATAGTATTGCTACTAGGAGATAAAGGAGAGAGATTAATCTGCCAAAGAATGATAACAACTATGCAGAGTTGGTTGTTTTTACATTAAATGTTGTAGAAGAGGATGTTGAATGCAAGGAGCCTTCTACATACCATAAAGTTGTTATAAACAATGAATCTGCACATTGAGTGGTTGTTATGAATGAAAATTTGGGGTCTCTCTATAGAAATCAAACTTGGGAATTAGTCAAACCACCAGCTAGAAAGAAGATCATAGATTGTAAATGGGTCTACAAGAAGAAGGAAGGAATGACTGGTGTTGACAGTGTAAAATACAAAACATGTTTGGTTGTAAAAGGCTATGGGTAAAAGGAGGGTGCGGATTTTAATGAAGTTTTTTCACCTGTAGTGAAGCACAATTTCATTCGTGTAATGCTTGTCATGGTTGCTATGTTTAACTTGGAGTTGGAGCAACTTGATGTCAAAAAATATTTCCTGCATGGTGAGCTTGAGGAGTAAATTTACATGTAGCAACCAGATGGGTTTGTGATTTTAGAAAAGAAGACCATGTGTGTCTATTGAAAAGATCTTTGTATGGACTGAAGCAATCTCCAAGACAGTGGTACAAGAGGTTTAATGTTTTCATGCTTAAGCATGACTTTCTTAAGATCTAGTATGATAACTGTGTTTACTTTAAATAGTTCCTAGATGGCTCTTTTGTGTACTTGTTTATCTATGTTGATGACATGTTTATTGTTGCCAAAGACATGTTTGCAATTAACAAGATAAAAACTCAACTTAGTAGTGAATTTGAGATAAAAGACTTGAGGGCAACAAAGAAGATTTTGAGTATGGAGATACGTAGGGATAGAGAAGCAAGATAGTTGTATTTGTCTCAAAAAAATTACTTTGAGAGAGTACTTGAGCGTTTTGAGATGTAAGATGTTAAACTTGTGAGCACTCCATTAGCTAATCACTTCAAGCTTTCAATAGAGTTGTCACCACAAACAGAGCAAAAGAAGGACTATATGTCTCATATTCCTTATGCTAGTGCAGTTGGGAGCCTCATGTATGGTATGGTCTGTACCCGTCCTGATATTTCATTTGCTTTAGTGTTGTTAGTAGATATATGGGTGATCCAGGGAATGCACATTGGCAGACAATGAAGTTGATACTTCGGTATCTTAGAGGCACTATAGATGTTGGCTTGATGTTTGATAAAACAAGTGGTTTGGGTGGTTACACAGTTGGGTTTGTAGATTTAGACTATGCAGGTGATCATGACAGGAGGAGATCTCTGACAAGCTATGTATTCACTTTGTTTAGTTGCATAGTTAGTTGGAAAACAACATTGTAGAGTACAATTGCTTTGTCCACTACTGAAGTCGAGTACATGGCAGTGGTAGAAGCAGTAAAGGAAGCTGTATGGTTGAGAGACTTGCTTGGCAAGCATGGTTTAAGACAAGGTTTGACTACAATGCATTGTGATAGTCAGAGTGCCATACATCTAGCTAAAAATCAGATGTACCATGAGAGGATGAAACATATAAATGTCAGATATCACTTCATTTGGGAGATCATTGTGCAAGGTCAGATTATAGTAAAGAAGATCGGAACTGAAGATAATCTAGCTGATATGTTTATCAAGCCACTTTCAGGTCTCAAGTTCAAGCATTACTTAGACTTGATTGGAGTTCATAGTATCTAGAGTTACCCTTTTGGGTTGTGTGGAGAAGATGGAAGTAAAGTGTTTCTATACTATGTAACTTTGGTAGAATTCAAGTCAAGGTGGAGATTTGTTGGGTTAATGTCTTGTATTCAACCCGAGATGATGACCCAAAAAACCCAAATATGACAAAAAATTGACCCGTTTTGTATCCTATTCAGGGTCCGGATCCGACCCGCAGAGAATAGGATTTTGGGGGTTTATATTTGGGGGTCTCTCGATTTTCATGCCGCCACACTGTTCATTGTAATCTCTGTTTCAATCATAGTGATATCTCTTCTCCATTTTCGCCCATAGACGTAGGCTTCAAGATGAACCACGTAAATTGCCTTGTTCTCTTTGTGCAATTGTTGTTTGCTTTATTTTCTTTCTTCTTGTTTGTTGCATATGATCCCAATTCTAGGTTTACACATAACACATAACCGATATTAGGGGTCTGTTTGGGATGTATCATAATTGGTGTGAATCCTTAAGCACTTATCCTAGATCTTATGACCTACTCCATCCTGATCATCTCTTCTCCAAGCTCAAATGCTAATCATCTCTTCTCCAAGCTCAAAAGAAGGTTTTGTCTATCTTCCCAATAATGTGTTCCATGTATTAATTGTTGACATATGTATGTTGTCTACAGGTGTAACTTAGTGGCAGTGATTGTAGAGGTTGATCGGATTTTAAGGTCAAAAGGAAAACTGATTGTATGTGAGAATGTTGAGACCATTAGTGAAGTGGAGAGCATGATTACGTCTATGCAGTGGGAGATTTGTTTCACTTACTCCAAGGACAAGGAGGGAGGGTAGATGACTCTCTCAAAATTTATATTCTAATATGTAATAAATTTTAATAGGTTATATGGAAGTAACTCCATTCCTTATGGGGATAATTTATGATCTCTCGATCCAAAAATTTAGACTCTTAGAATTCTAAATGTCTCTAAAGCTTTATCTATTGTAAATTGGATATTATTCAAATATCAGAAAAGAAATTAGTGGAGGAAAGATAATACTTATTCAAAAGATAAGAATGATGACATTTATCTTTACATGGAAAGCATTAGAGGAAGGATGTAGATTATATCAATAATGGCCAATTGGTTCTTCCCTACGATTGCAACAACGAATACATGCTAGAAAGAGATAGGTTACGGCTGATGTTGAAATATTTTAAACCTCAGGGCAGACAACCTGTTCCTTTACATTGAAATGGAAGCCTGTCCTTCGCAGATGGTACCTACCCATTCTTTCCTCTTTCTTCTTTCGTGAAGGACCTTGAAGACCAAACCATTTTGACGTTTCCTAGCAGTTGCATCATTGTTTGGGCATCCCACCTACCCATCTTTCTTGGTTCTCGTGAACCATCCAAATCAGTAAAACTACATCGTTGTAGACTTGCTTGAACCACTTCATGAGTCAGGAATAGTCTATAGCGATGGAAACCCTATTTGACCAACCTTGGATATTGCATTGCGAAGCAACCAAGGTGCATCGCTAAGGAGCCCTTGTATCGTGAAGAGATCTCATTCGTAATACACGTGTCATCGTGAAGGAATATGAAATCCCATATTCTTCTCTCCATAAATAGAGATGAGAGTGAACTTGAAAATAACTTAGAAGAAGTTCTTTGAGCCCAAGTGCTCCTGCAAAAGTGAGTGGAGAAAAGAGAGAAGAAAGTCATATAGAGCTAAGTGTTCTTGGAGTTGTGCTTTGAAGGAAGAAGCTTTCCAAGCATCCTCACCTCCATTCTCTCATTTCTTTCTTGCTACTCTCATTGTGAAGTTCTTGAAACTCAACTCTCTTCCTTGAGAAGAGTAAGCTTGAGTTCTTGAACTATTACTCTCTCTTGAACTGACCCTCTTCTTGAAAGGCGAAGCTTGGTTTTTGGAGAAGCATACTCAAGAGACCCAGAAATCTCCTAGTGAGATATCGGTCTCATTGTGAGGCAAACACTTTGTTCAATGTATTCACAGAGTTATTATGTTGTCCAGAATTTTATGAAAATCTAAGAGTTGCTAAAACTAACATCTAAGACCACGGGCTTTAAGAAGCTGCAAGGTTCATTCATCTATATGGGAGAGTGAGACTCCATAGTAAGACAAGGGTTCTACCCAAGTGAGATTGGTTCCTAAAGTTAACTTGGCCGCATCCCCTACACAAAATGGAAGGCCTCAACTATCTTCAAGAAATGTGATAATGACACCTTCTTTTTCTTGGATAAACTAGTTAACTCAGAAACACTAAGTTCAAGAACTCTACAAAGTTTTGTGTTTGTTTTGTGAAATTTAGGTGAATTGCGAAAGCACCTATACCACGAAGGAATGGCATCATGATGAGCTATGAATCGCGAATCAAACATCACTTCAAGTGATTAAGTGTTGAACATGTACCATAAGCCACATTGTATCACAATCCATCCTTCACCACAAAGCTTATATTCCATAAAGATCTATTCCACAAAGAACCTCTACTATAAGTTTTCCACATTACGAGCTAACAAGCATCGCGAACCACTTGCTTCACAATCTATCTAATACTAAGAGCATTCTAACACCGCGAAGGCTGTTCCAACCGCAAGTGATCCATCATCGTGATCTGATTCTTCCATCGTGATAGAAACATTCTCTCATACTTGACTTCCATACCACTCTGGAACTCAACCCAGTTGATAATGGGGGAGATAGATAGCATTAGCAGTCCCATATTTTGATCTATGGCTCCCAAGGTTGGTTGGGAAAAAAAAGCGTTTCTAGTCTCATATAGGTCTATCAATGGTCGAATATGAATTAGATATAAGCATATCCTTATTTGTATTTGTTTATTTAATTGAATTTGAATATTTTATAGATATTTAGGAAAACAATAAGAACCTCGGAATTATAGAGATACAAGACAATTGATAGATCAATGAGTGAATGGGGAATTGGCTACTGGGAGCTTTCTTTCATTCAAATTGGGAATGAGAGATGAGAAATGGCTTAAGGTTAAGCTCATAGTATTCATATGTTGTATTCTACATAACATGTCCTACAATATTATAATGTAAATATTAATTATATATATTAATTTCAACATATACAAATATTTAGTCAAATAATTAAATCAAATATAAATGCATAGGGGATCAAATATGAATCAAATACAGATAATAATCAGATAGTTCATAGCCCTAGCTAGTCTCATGTTGATAGGCCACAAAGAGAACAAAAGGAGAAGAAATACATCCTATTGCAATTCCCATTCATTTATCATTTTTATTTTGGAAAGCAAAATGGTAGGGATATTTTTTGGTCTAGAAAATTTTGGGAATGTACCCACCTTTAATTTAAAAATGGGCATTGGATTGGCTAGAGGCTGTGGATTCAAGTTCAGCAATACTCAAGCATAGTTTTGAAAACAGGACTGGACCAGGGGTGGTCTGACCCGATTTGACAGGAACGGCACCGTAGATGGTTCTATATAAGCTTAAAACTGTAATATGCAAAAAACCACATATAACAGGCAAAACTAGTCAAAACCAATGAAAATCGGCTGTTTTTTCACAAACCCTAATCTAATAAAACCAATGGGTTTCTATATTTTTTAGCAAATTAAGAAGAAAAAAAATAGAAATATGTCTTTTCAATTCCAATCCCACTTTCCATGAATTGATTTTATTTTTTGGTATTTTATTACAAATTTTAGTATGTCTAAAAATTAAAAACCCAGTCATAAGCTTTCTAATGTGTTATAAATTCTTTTATTTTTTGATATTTTATTACATTTTAATTATGTTTAAAGCAAACTGCTGTTAGATCATGTAAATTGGCAATCAAACCCGGTTGGACATGAACCGGCCACCATAAATGGCTGGTCCAGTTCTTAAACTGGGCTTATCAGTCATTAGCGGTTCGAATGATCGCCTGATACAACCGATAAACCAGTTATTTAAAACCTTGGCCCTGGACTGAATGGTACCAGACTAGAACATTGTTAATAACCCAATTCCAAATAGAATTAGCGGTTTGATTGATTATATTTTCCATCTATAGACCATTTTTTAAGGATATATCATGGGCCATCCTGAACCGCCTGTAGCCTGGATGTTTTCAGAGTCAATCATGCATTAATTTTGTACTAACACATGTTGGAAAAAATGATTAGATGTTTTTTTTCCCTCAGGATTTGGTACCATCCCTCAGTGAAAGACTAACTTCTGCTCTACATCAGGGGTGGACACATCAGTGCCGAAAAGTGAAAAGCACCCCCAAAAAGTCTAAATCACTTCTTTGACACTGATGTGCCTGCCCCTGTGCAGGGCAAACCTTGGTCGTTCATTAAGGGGTTGTATCATTTTTATTTTTTTTTTGTACCATGGGTTAAAAAATACAATTCACATTTTTTGCCTCATGTCAGTGCAAAATTGATGCTTGATGGCCACTGGACACATCCGGGCTGGAGACTATCTGGCCTAATTATGGGCACCTTGGCTACTGTGGGATTAAAAAGATGGTACTACTTTAGGTCAATCCTAAACATCGTCATCACGTTTTGAGCTTTTACAAAAGATCAAAAGTGATTATGGGTTCATTGATTCATTCACATTTCTCTATTATTCCCCAAATTATCATTTTCCCTCTTCTCTTTTTTATTTTAGTTTATCAAGAAACAAAAACGATTGTGATCCTCACAATGCAACTTAAAAAAGGACGGGAACTTTCTGAAATCTGTGAAGAAACAGATGTAATGTTTCAAGATCTCGAATTTACAGACACTAACAAATTCAAAAACTTGTAAATTACAAAACCGTCCAACAATTACAAACTCAAAGTCACATTTTCTCCCTGTCTTGCAATGTTTTCTGGAAATCTGGGTCTGGGTTGTGCTTAACAAAAGAAAGAAATTCGGATGAAGACCATTTCGAGAAACAAATTATCAAAGAAAAATTGAGCAGAGTATCAAAGAACAACATGAATTAAGAGAGAAGAAACAGAACCAAATCAACCCATGATAAGATTATCCGCTCGAATGGGGTTCTTGTGTCTCAATAGAAGGCGAAGCTGAGCTTTTTGACACTCCAGCTTCGAGCTCAAATGCCTTCCTTTAGAGCCAATGGCTCGAACCACTCTTGGGAACTCCACGAACCCTTTGATACCTCTTTTTATGTGAGGGTTCTCTGCTTCGGGTGATGTTCTTCTGTGATTGGCCGTCCAACGAACACCACCACAATTATCAGCGGAATTCGAATTCCCATTTGAATCCATGGCTGTGGAATCATTAGTAGTGGTTTTTGCCAACGGATCCTTCTCCTGCTCCTTCTTCTCTGCCTGGGTTTCCGATGTCTCGACTTGAACCCCCTTGGAGAACTCCAACTCTAACAGCTTCTCCTCAAACAAAATCTTCGCTTCGCTGAGCTTTATCTGAACCCTCTCTTCCCTTAACACCTCAGCCATCCTCATCATCTTTCTCTCCTCCTCCATTTCTCTCTTCATCCGATCGATCTCTGCTTTATCGGACGCAATCTCCTTGGCAAGCTCTTCGCACATGCGTTCCACGGCTTCTTTGCTTTGCCTTTCTTCGAACAGCTCCTTGGCAAGTTTCTTATTTGTGTGTTCAACCTTCTTACGAACCTTGCGCTCGAATTCAAGCTCGGATTTCAATTCGGCAATCTGGGTTTTAACGAAATTGAGCTCAGAATCCATGATGGGTCTGAAGAAGCTGAGATCCCAAAGAGAAGCAGCAATCTTACGAGCCGAGGGAGGGAGGTGGAGACGTTGTTGATGCCTACGTCGTTGCTGTTGTTGAGAATAATAGAATGGGTTATCGTAAAGCTTCCAGCTCTGGATAGTGGTAGCAGTGATGATCTGGTTTCTGGGTTTTTCTGGGCTTCCTATGATCGTCATCATCTTGTCCATATTTCTTCTCTTTCTTTCTTCTTTGCAGCTTTTCTTTTTTCAGATTTACCTCTCAAGAAAGCAATTGCTTTGTTAGACCTTTGCGGAAAAAAGGAAAGTATGGATCACATGTGCTTACCTGAAGGTGGCGGTCGTCATTCAAGTCGTCGGTCCACTTACTGTGTCTTTTCTTTTTCATTTAATTTGTAATCTTTCTCTACGATATCGTTTTCTTAGACTGTCATTAATCAGACTGTCCAGTGGAATCACAAATTTAGAACGACAATCAGGGAAGGACTCGATCTGAGTTAGTGAGTTGCCATGTTGCTCTTATGTGACCCACACTCATCTGACCGGTCTATAGATGGGCCATCTTTTATAACAAACTATAACCTGAAATCAGAGACAGTATTTATGAAGCTGTGGGGCTGTGATTTTGTGGCATAATTGAGATAAACTAGAATGGAACCTGCAACCATGGCTGCAATGTGCATTGAGTAATTGAGTTGTTGATGCAATGGAAACAGTTTTGCTATTTCATGTGACGGGATACAGGTTTAAAATACTCACGAATTATGCAATAAAAAATATGAAAACAGAAAAGAAATCTGTTGGGTTAATGTCTTGTATTCAACCCGGGATGATGATCTGAAAAACCCGAATATGACCTGAAAACCGGCTGAAATTTTTCTGACCCATTTTGTATCCGTTTTGGGGTCCAGACCTGACCCGCACAGGGTTTTGGGGTTTTCTCGGTTTTCATGTTGTTGCACTGTTCATTGTAATCTCTGTTCTTCGATCATAGTGAAAGCTCTTCTCCATTTTCGCCCGTGGACGTAGGCTTCA
>JAOXJP010115582.1:0-13988 GCA_025762735.1 Platanus orientalis
GAACTAAAATATTTTATTATAAATGTCAAACAAATAAAATAACATAAATAGTATCTATGATGGCTTTGTCAGGACACTTATTCTAACACAAAGGTCACTGGAGTGGGCCCCACAACCTAATGCTTGAATTTCAATACCCCTGAACATTTGGCTTAACGCCTAAATTTTTAATTGCTTAAAATTTAAGCATTGGTTATCCAAGTAGGCCTAGTCTAAGATGCACCTCCTTCCTCTACCAGTATCACCAGATCAGTGTCGAAGAAGGCCGCAATTACCCAACCAGAATTTAGTGCAATACAAGCCATTGAGGTTCCCAAGCTAGTTTAGAATCATAGTTATGTTCAACCACACTCCTAAGTAACACCCACAACAATATATGTTCCACCAAAGATACAACAAAGGTTTCAATCAAGGTTCTCGGGTGCACCCGGTGAAGAGAAGAAAAGAAGAAATTTACCCAGCTCCCTTACCCCTATAAATATGTGATAGAATACCTTATCAAGAAAGGGCTAATACAACTCTTGGATTCAAGAACTCCCCCATTCCCTTTGCCATATAGGTGAAATGCTATTGAGCATTGCGAATATCATCAACCTCTTCGACACTCCCTCGATAAATGCTTCAAATTGAAGCATGATATTCAAGACTTGATCGAGGAGGGGAAAGTATCATTTGACCCCATACCTACCAACACCCCAGTAAACTCCAACATTATACAAAATCCACTTTCAACCCATCAACCACCAAAAGGGGTCAACATGGTAGGTCTTGATAGCACTGAATTTAACCCTGCCAATTTTATTACCAAACTTGGAGAACTCAAGCAAGTCATCACCCTGCCAAACATCAACCAAGTGTTCACCTTAAGAGAATATGGTCATTTTCCCATTCCTTCCCCAGAGTATGAACATTTGCTCTCTTACATGTGGGATACCCCACCAACCAGTCATGTCACAGTTCTCCCTTTAGATGCCAAGATGACTATAGCAGATGAATGCTCAGCAAGCTACGACCCCTTTTTATCCCCTCATCACATCCCTTCACCCCCACATTTCCAATTCACTGACTCCCTACCACAACAATACCAAGTCACCAACATACCACCATCACCAAGAATCCAATACTTGTTAAGTAAAGTCCCTTTGAGCTACTTGGTAGGGGAATCATCTTAGCTAGAATTGATAAGTGGGACCAAGTCCAAGAGGGTGTCTGATAATTTAGTTTATGGATATCTTCATAAACTGTAGGGAAGTCGAACAAATCTTGTCGAAGAGTGAACTGACGGAGGACCCATGCGGGTACATAAGGAGTGATCTGGTATAGCCCGGTAAGGACCATATAAGTATGCTCTCCTACAAAGAGATGTGGATAATGTGCTTTATACCACTTGACCCGCCAAGTGATATGCTCGGGAAGCACATTTGATAGAAGGCCTTGATGATCTATTGTTATAGCCTTGACCGGAAGAGGTCGAGTGTTGACATGAGCCTGTATAAGAGCCAAATGGCAAGCAGCATATATGGGAAATGATGATAAAGTGATAACGTGCTTACGAAGCCAAGCCTATAAGAAAGTTGGGTAGGCATATAGTCGACCACACCAATGTCTGGAACAGTGGGATAAACTAGCGATGGTCTCAGCAATAATCAATGAAGCTAGGGTCTTCTTCTCTACGTGTTGCCCTAAGATGTTGCACAGAATACCATTAATGTGATGACGACTATGGGATAGAAGAAGTTGTCCCAAGATGGCTAGAGTTAATGCCTTGAACTTAATGGACTCTATGAAGTCTCCAACCTCTCTCGAGAAGGAGATCAAAAGGACAATGTAGATATTCTCTTGAATCTTCTTTGGGTAAGAAGGTCTGTGAGATGTCAAGGGTGGAATGGAAATTCTTGAAGTAACTAGGCTTGTGGATCAGGAAGACTACCCCTATGTCATGACAAAAACTGCTTTGATGGGCTTATTCATTCCATTAGATAACCCGAGTCAAAATTTGGGTGCTAATAGATGCCTCTCTTTGGTATGTGTGGCTTTTCCATATATAGCAAAGAAAAGAAGTATCCTAATTTTGACTTGGGCAAGACAATACCTCTTCCTTGCATGCAACTCATGGAAATTAGGTGGGTGGTTTTGAAAACACGGAGCAGTTTTGGTTGAGAAGATAATGGTGAGCTGAAATTTGTTCTCAATCCCATGGATTATGCTGAAACCAAACAAAGAGTGTTTTGACCTGATTGGGACCAAATATAGTGATTGAGGCTTGTAGAGCCTCTAGATGACATGGTTCAGGGTGACAATCTTTTAAGGACATTGGAGCTGTCAAGAGATTACCACTGAAAGGTTGAATTTTGGATCTCTGGTGAATTTTCGAGGGTCATTTGAAAACCTGACAGTTGCCCTAAATGTGCTAACTCATTTTGAAGAAAATGGAGGAATTGGAATAGATTGGTCTTATAAATAACTATACTTATTAGACTGTTTTCTGAAGACTTTGTAAATCTGGAGAGAAGGTCACTGATTATTCAAGATTTGGTTATCTATGGAACTCCTGGGGCTCATTGAGGGTTAAATACAACCAGAACTATCTTTGCATGACTTTGAGAAGATTTAGGGTATTTGAGTAGGCTGAGGTCTCAAAAGGTTTTAATTAAGAGATGATTTATCAAAGATAAAGTAAAAATTGAGAAACGGACACTGGCCTTTTTGAATTCAGATGTTGAGTGAACCTTTGAAAGCTTTTGAAGGGTCATATACAGACCAAAATATCTTTATTTTTTAGGAAATTAAGAAATTGGCCATTGTCATATTCAAAGAGGGTTTATTTTGAGGACAGCTCTTTGAAGAGGGCTAAGATTTGAGTGTGTAGGATCTGATGTGATATCATTCAGGTGATGAGAGAAGCTTCAAAGGTTTGTTGAGGGTTCAAGTGAGCTATTTTGAGAGTAAAAGGGTAAAATAATAATTTCTCCGCCTGTGACGCTTCGCTATAAGAAGGCTTATGGAGGCTAGAGAATTTTAAAGGAAATAAGGTTAGTAGTCTTGAGTTTGGACATTCATAGCCTTGTCGATGCTTCTTGGAGAATTAGGGTTTGACTAGAAATGGTGTATTTTGATTGATCCTTGAGATGGCACTGCACATTACATGATATAGATGATGATTTTGTGACTGAAACATCCGGGGAAGACTTCACAAGGGATATCTAACCTCTTAGAGTCCAAGTTTGATCTCCTTAAACTTGGGTTGCCTAAGGTATGATTCTAAATACTGCTTTGTTGTGCTTATTCATTCTATTAGATAACCTGAGTCAAAATTTTGGTACTGACACTCACGGCTCTCAATTCTTCACGGTACAAGTGCCTTCGCAATGTTGGTGCCTTCACAGTATAAATTCCTTCGTGATGCTAGTGCCTTTGCGTATAAGTTCCTTCATGATTCACCTGGAGTTCACAAAACAAGCACACAAATTTTCCACAATTCTTCAACTTAGTGTTTCTGAGTTTAACTAGTCCATCTAAGGTAAAGAAGGTGTCATTATCTTGTTTCTTGAGAGTCGAAGCCTCACACTAAGTGCAAGGGATGTGGCCAAGCTAACTCTGGAATACAATCTCACTTGGGTAGAACCCTTGTCTTTCTATGGAGTTGCACTCTCCCATAAGATGAATGAACATTGTTGTTTCTTAAAGCCTGTGGTCTTTGATGTTAGTTTTAACAACTATTAGATTTTTATAAAATTTGGACAGCATAACAACTCTATGAACACAATAAATTGCCTCACAATAAGACTGGTCTTTATTTCAAGGAGATTTCCAGGTCTCAATAGGGCCGGTTCAAGAGAAAACTATAGTTCTAGTCCTCAAGCACACTCTCCTCAAGGAAGAGAGTTGATTTGTAAAAACTTCACAAGGAGAGTAAAGAACAAGAAAAGAGAGAATGATGGTGAGGATGCTTGGGAGAGCTTGCTCCTTCAAAGCACAACTCCTAGAACACTTGGCTAATGCCTTCTTCTTCTCTCACAAGCTTCACTCTTCATTCCAGTAGCACTTGAGCTCTAAGACTTCTTCCTCACACAATTTCGTGTTCACCCACATTTCTATATATATATATATATATAGGGAAAAATGTTAGGTTTTCACGTCCTTCGCTATGACATATGTCATCGCAAGGAGGTCTCTTCGCGATGCAGGTGCTCCTTCACGATGCACCATTTATACTTCACGATGGGGTTTCCAATGTGTTCAAAAAAGATGTCTATCACTATAGACTATTCCTAGCTTGCGAAGCGGCCCAAGTAGGTATATAGTGATGCAGTTTCACCATTTGGGTAGTTCGTGAAGGCTAAGGAAAGATGGGTAGGTAGAGTTGCACTAAATGAGTGATGTGACTAATGTGATAGCATGTGAATGGTTTGTTCTTCAAGGTTCT
Source organism: Platanus orientalis (assembly GCA_025762735.1). Classification (NCBI taxonomy): domain Eukaryota; kingdom Viridiplantae; phylum Streptophyta; class Magnoliopsida; order Proteales; family Platanaceae; genus Platanus; species Platanus orientalis. The sequence goes on from JAOXJP010115582.1 coordinate 4,427, forward strand.
TCATGATAGAAGAAAGTGAGTAGGTTTAACTTTGGGGTCTACAAAGGGACATGTTTCATTTCGGTGAAAAGGGGTAGGTGTCTGTCCCGAGGAGACAGTCACACTGCCCAAGAATAAAATATCTCAGCAATCTCCCACTTATTTAAATCGATTGTTTAGTCGTTGTATATCAAGCTTTAAGTGAGGTCATTGTGCATAAGTAAAAATGGTGTCAACCTTGAATGTAGTGTAAACAGGCTTTAGCATGTTTGAATTATATCAATGGATAATTCCTTGAACTGAGTTCTCTGACAACCAAAACTTGTCACACTCGTAGTCCTCCCACCATAGTTTTATTCATTATCTCATTCGATTAGCATTTAATGGTCATTGTTTTATCTCAGTTTACTGAAGTGCTCTAGAAATAGCCTAAATCTCACAGGAAGTGACCAATTTTCACACTCAAATAGGTGAATCTTCTATCAAGAGCTTTCATAAGCCCCAACCCAATGAGGTCTATAGAACTTATTAAGAGATTTGCATTTTTATCCCTCATCCCGTGAGGTACCCTCACAGGTAACAAGCTCATGTTCTACAAGAAGTACCTTTTTTTAGAACCACACACATTTCATCTATAAGAATTGGATTAGTAGGATCACCATAGGAAGGGACATATTTTCTTACAAGTGAGTGATGATTTGACATGTGTTCCCATAGAACCTTGAGCCATCAAATTGGTTTACTATTGAACTTTGAATAGTTAAGTTGAGTTTCTAGTCAAAATACACCTTACAGGCTTTCAAGAACCATCCCCTTGATGCAGAGTAGGTTAACTCCTTGCTCAGGACTTTTGATAATGGGTCTACCAAGTTTTCCTTGGACTTCACATACTATACGGCCATAATGTCGTCAGTGATAAGACCCTTCACATGATTTTGCTTCAGGCATATGGTCTTAGATTTCTCATTGTAATTCTCATTGTCTACTTTGAAAATGGCAGCTTGATTGTCGTAATAGATGGTTAATGCTAGCACAGACTTGTCTCATATTGATACATCTACCAAGACATTCTTAACCATTTTGCCTCCTCTCTTATCAAAGACAATACTACAAACTCTGACTTCATTAAAGAATGGGTCAAGCACATTTATCTTTTGGAGTTCCAAAATATTGCACTTCTTGCTAAAGTGAAAATCCAATCAATCACTAATTTGGAGTCATTTGGATCTGAATTCCAAGTAGCATCACTATGTCCTTTGATGACACTAGGATCCATACCGTAGCGCATTCTATAGTTCATGGTTCATTTTAGATATCACAGAATTGTATACAATGCATTCCAATGTATACTCCCTGGGTTGCTAGTGTATCTACTAAAAATCCCTACTACGAAGGCGATGTCAGGCCGAGTGTAGTACATGGCATACATTAAGTAGCCTATAATCTATGAGTATATATTATGATACTTGACTCCCTGTGTTGTTTATCAACTTAAAGTTGGTATTCACTAGGGTAGGTACTGGATTGGTTTCAAGTATATCGAACTTCTTGAGAATCTTCTCAATGTAGCGAGATTGTGAGATCATAATGCCTTAATCATCTCTAATGATTTTGATTCCTAGAATCACTTCAGCAACCCCTAGGTCCTTCATGTCAAACACAAATGATAGAAACCTCTTTTATATCATCAACACAGTATTCATTAGTTTCAAAGATAAGCATGTCATCTATGTAGAGACTAATGATCACACATGACTCTCCTTTAGTCTTGGAGTAAATGCACATGCCTCTATCATTGGATGTAAATCTATTGTCGATGAGAATCTGTTTGAACTTGTTGTGCCATTGTTAGGGTGTTTTCTTCAATCCGTATAAGGATCGTATTAACTTGCACACTTTCTTTTTGCAACAAGTGCATAGGCATCAAAATAGTCAAAGTCTTTCTTTTCTTTGAACCCTTTGTCCACTAGTCGAGCTTTATATTTCTCAATTGTGCCATCATGTTTGAGCTTCTTCATGAATATCCACTTGTAACCAATTGTCTTGTACCCTTTAGGGAGATCCACTAGAACCCACATGTTATTTGACATTATGGAATACATTTTGTCATCAGTCGCTTCCTTCTAGAACATTATATCATGTGACCTCATAGCTTCATTATAAAAGAGCGGGTCTCCTTCTACAACACAAATAGATAAGTCAGGACCAAAGTCATTTTCCTTCTTTTTTCTTACGCTTCTTCATGGTAGAGGAAAAATTGATTCAGTGGCTCTGCATCTTTTTTATAGTTGGTGACATCAACCCCACCCCCACTATTTTTGAGGTCTTTTAGAAGGGAAACACATTTTCAAAGAACTCAACATTGGTGGATTTGACAATGGCGTGTGGACTAAGAGTCTCCATATTCAAAAATTTATAAGTCTTACTTGTCATGGAGTATCCAATGAAAGCGCAATTATTTCCTCGTGGTCCTACATTGGAGGTTTTCTTATGAGACGGTTTTACTTGAGCTAAACATTCTCAGGTTTTAAAGTACCTCAAATTAGGTTTCCTTCCTTTTCATGTCTCATATGGATTAGTCTCTATTTTTTTTTTTTTAAGGAACTCAATTCAGTATGTAGCAGGAATCCATCAATGCTTCACCCTAAAGATTCAAGCATAATCCAAAGCTTATTAACATGGTGTTAACCATTTTGGTAAGAATGCAATTCTTTCTCTTAGTAAACTCGTTCGATTGCAGAGTGTACAGTGCTGATGTCTCTCTATGGATCCTACAGTATTCACAAAATTTGATGAATTCAAAGTCCATGTATTCACTTCCTCTGTCTAATCTTAAGACTTTGATTTTTAGGTTGAAGAAATTTTCAACTTCAACTTTGTAAGATTTGAACTTCTCAAACGCTTCACCTTTGGTTCTTAGTAGACACGCATAGATATATTTTGACTCATCATCGATGAAGGTTATGAAGTATTTTTTCCCTCCTCTAAAGAGTGTGTTTGTCATCTCACAGAAGCCAGCATGTAAGTTTAGCACGTTTAGTGATCTTTGCACACTTTTGAATGATGTACATGTGACTTTGCATTTGCTGCATACAATGCATTTCTCATTATTTGTATTAGCGAGCTTGTTAATGAGTCATAGATTAAACATGTGTTTGACGTTATTGTAATGAACATGACTTAGTCTACTATGCCACAACTCAAAAGACTCAATCAAGTAAGCAGAAGTAAAAAAGCATTCCATGCATAACATTGTTTGAACATTCTAGAGTTGGCAAATCTTTTGCCTACAAATATTCGATTCTTAGTGAGTACAAACTTATCAGACTCGAACACCAGCTTAAAACCATGCTTTCTTACTAGTGATCTAGAGACGAGGTTCTTCTTGATGTCGGGGACATGCATAACTTCTCTAAGGGTAACAGTCTTCCCAAAGGTAAAGTGCAATTTCATTATTCATTTTTCGATGACTAGGGAGGAAGAGGAGTTTCCCCTAAACATGTTCATACCTCTCCCCACTAGTTGATATGTAGTGAACATTGTTCGGTTGCCACATATGTGTCTGGTGGCACTAGTGTCGATCCACCAATCAGTTTTCTCTCTTGTCATGTTGGCACCAATCACAACAGCATAAAACTCATCCTCTTGGACTCTTCGTTTGCCTTAATTTGTTCTTCTTGGTGTGATGATCATCGACATCCTTACAGTGGTTGCAGGCTCTCTAGCCAGGTGACCTGACTTGCCACAGATGTAGCAATTCATCTTAGTCTTATATCCCTCATAGGGCTTCTTATTATTCTTGTTCATCTTCTTGAATTCATTTCTCTTGGGAGAGAATCGGCTCAAGGGCCTAATTTCAAAAACATGAGCCTTCTTAGTAGACTCGGACTTCTTACCCTTATTCCTTGCCAACTCTTCCAGACGAAGATGGGGCATAAGTATGTCCAGCTTCATGTCATCCCTCTCATGCATGAGCTTGGTCTTGTAGTCTTACCAAGATGGAGGCAGTTTGGATATCGGCATGTTGACATGGAAGACAGGATCAAGGGACATTCCTACAACAGTAATTGCATCAGCAATCTTTTGGAAATCCTTGGGATGTTCCAGTATAGACTTGTTATCCACCATCTTGTATTCGTCATAGTTCTGTACATGAAACTTCTTGCTCCCAACATCTTCATCATTATAGACTTTGACTACAGCTTCCCAGAGTTTTTTTGCGGTCTTAATCTTATTGGCAAATTGGGTGAAGAGGTTGTCAAAAAGTGTCTCCAGAATGAGATGATGACACTTATAATCGGCTATTGTCCAATCATTGTAGGCCTTAAGCGCTACATCAATTTCTTCAGGTGTGACCTCAAATTCTGAAGGCACTAGGGGCGGCTCATCACTGAGCACATAGTGGATGTCGAGCTCTCGCAGTAAATACTTGATCTTTTCTACCCATATCTCGAAGTTATCTCCATTGAATCAGGTGGATTCGAAGTGGAAGGTCTCAAGTTGGACAGAGGGAGTAGACATATCTTCAAATTATAGACTTTCGTAGTGGTATGGAAGCCAGGTATGAAAGAATGCTTCTGTCGTGATGGAAGAGTCTGGTCGCGAAGAGGGATCCTTCACGGTGTGAGTACCCTTCGTGGTAACTAAATCCTAGCACTGGTAGATGGATCATGAAGCGGATTGGGTCATGATGACTTAGAGCTTCACGAAGCTAGATGCTTGCGAGAAGGAAGACTTACATCAGAGGTTCCTCACGGAACAGTTCTTCACAGAATGGATGCTTCACAAACTGTATGCTTCGCAATGAGGGATTAATCGCGATGCAATGTGGCTTGCAATACATTTTCAGTTCTTCTTTACTTAAAGTGACAGTTAGCTCGCAGTTCTCAATTCTTCGAGGTATAGGTGTCTTCACAATGTCAGTGCCTTTACAATAAAGATTCCTTCGCAATGTTGGTGCCTTCGCAGTACAAGTTCCTTCATGATTCACCTGGAGTTCACGAAATAAGCACACAAATTTTTCATAATTCTTCAACTTAGTGCTTTTAAGTTTAACTAGTTCATCCAAGGCAGAGAATGTGTCATTATCACGTTTCTTGAAGATCGTTGAGGCCTCCCATTAAGTGTAAGGGATGTGGTCAAGCTAACTCCGGGATACAATCTTACTTGGGTAGAACCCTTATCTTACTACAGAGTTGTACTCTCCCACAAGACGAATGAACCTTGCCATTTTTTAAAGCCCGTAGTCTTTGATGATAGTTTTAACAACTCTTAGATTTTCACAAAATCTAGATAGCATAACAATTCTATGAACACAATCGATAGAGTGATTGCCTCACAATAAAATTGGTTTTTCTCTCAATGAGATTTCCAAGTCTCAAGAGGATGCTTCTCCATAAAACAAGCTTTCCCTTTCAAGAAAATGGCTGATTCAGGAGAGAGTTATAGTTCTAATCCTCAAGCACACTCTCCTCAAGGAAGAGGGTTGAGTTTTAAGAACTTCACAAGGAAAGTAGAGAGCAAGAGAATAAAGAATGATGGTGAGGATGCTTGAGAGAGCTTCCTCCTTCAAAGCACTACTTTGGGAATACTTGGCTAATGTCTTCTTCTCTCTCAAGCTTCACTCTTCATTCCAACAGCACTTGGGCTCTAAGACTTCTTCCTCGCACAGTTTCATATTCACCCACACATCCATATATGGAGAAAAAGATTTTGGGTTTTTACGTCCTTCACAATGACACATGTCATCATGAGTAGGTCTCTTCATGATGTAGGTGCTCCTTCGTGATGCACCATTGAGGCTTTGGGATGAGATTTCCAATGTAGTGAGAAAAGTTGCTTTTCACTGCAGACTATTCTTGGCTCGCGAATTGGCCTAGGCTAGTTTGTAGCAAGACAATTTCATTATTTGGGTAGTTTGCAAAGGCCCAGGAGAAATGAGTAAATAGAGTTGCACTAAATGTGTGACGTAACTGATGTAAAAACACAAGAATGGTTTGATCTTCAAGATCCTTTGCAAAAGAAGAATGTGAGCAGGTTTGACTTTGGGGTATGTGAAGTGACAGATTTCATTTCGATGCGCGGAGACAGTCACACTGCCCTAGATTAAAATATCTCAACAAGTCCTACCAAATCCCGCCTCTTTTATTTGAAGGGTCAAGATAAACCAAGTAACATTTGGGTTGGTGTAGCTAAACTCGGCTAGGGCTGTTAACTCAAAGAATCGTACCCGAAATCTTCAAACTAAGGAAGAAAATAAAAGTCACACCTTATAAATTTTAACGTTGATTGAGGCATAAATATATTTCTTTAAGATATCATCCTGGTTGGAGTTTTCAATCTTAAACACAACAGCCAGCAGTTTAAGATTGTTCTGTCAACCCCAGTGATCAGGGCGGCTACCAATCTTTGATTAATGGACGTAGCAGTCTCAGTTGGATGTCCTAAGTGGGTTCATTGAAGAACCCCCATCGCTTTTCCTTCTTTTTTTATTTCAAGAATGAGGAATCGTTCAAGACTATTTTCTTTCCCTCTTCAACAGTCAGAGTCTGGATTTGGTGAAATGGAAACTTCACCAATTTTATAGTTAATTCTCTCAAGGAGACACTACACACTTTTAGATCAAATAAGAACACTTTAAATTACATTTTTTCAAATGACTGAAGTGCCCTTTTCTCCCTCTTGTATGATCAATTAAAAAGCACATAGATGCACACAAATATGAAAGGGGGGGGGGGGAAGGTAGCGGGATATAGAGGGCATCGATGATAAATTCGTCAGGGATGGGTACCAATGACGTGGCTGCTAGGGCTTCTCTAGTAGTTGCTCATGCAATGAAGTGTACAGTATTTCATTGGTGATGATTTGGGTCTTAGGGTGATTCGGTCTAACAAAGGAGAAGCGCTTTGTAGGAGTGAGAATTCAAGGCATTTAGGAGGGAGCCGCGTCCACGAAGATTCATGTATGGTCGGAGCATATTGGGAGATATACGAGGCACTTTAATGGATTGTTTTAAGAACATTGGGGCATGTATATTTTAGGGCATTTGAGGACATTTTCTGCAACTAGGTAGAGATCTTGGAAAGGAGATACTCCATTCTTCATATTAAAGGAACTTTGTTTAGTGCCTCAAAATGTCCAATTTTCATCAAAGAAATGGACCTTACATGGTGCTAGCTAAAAAGAAGCTCCCATCCAAGAAAATGGCTTTGGCTTGCACGCACCAGATTCGTGTCGTTGTGAAAGCTCCTCTTTGAGTAAGGAGAACCAAACCCAACCATAAACTTTTGCTCGAGAAAAAGATGTAATTGTTCCCCATTCCAAATTTTATGAGCTTCCACAAACAGTAGGGTGAGAGGGAGACGGTAATGGTGGTGGTAGGAAGTGGGAGAGGAAGAAAAGATAGAGACGGAGAAGGATCATTTTAGCCATTTTAGAGTTTATTTGATTTCAATGTGCAAGAAAAACTTCATGACACAGGCGAAGTTTTCCACTCCAAATCCGAAGTCATTCATAAACCATCAGTCACCATTTGATAGCTACCTTAACAATTAAATCACTAATAAATCAAGAAATAAATAATATAATAATATGGTTAATAGAAACGGTGATTTCTTATGTGATGCAACAATGTACATATACAAGTATTTTTTATTCACAATCAGGGGTGGTTTACATCATGCGGGGGCAATGGCTTAACCAACTCAACAGCCTAACGTCACGGACAGCCTTGTTTCGACACTCCCATACAGCACTTGTGTCGCCCCCACGACACAAGTCAGCCTATGCCAAGCTAGCCACGCTAAGCACTACTACGCTAAGCAAGCAACATTATGCTAGGCAAACAACACTATGTTCAATAAGCAGCAGCAAAGACAAAGCAATGAAAGGAAAGCCAAGCACACACACAACAGGAATGGAATGAGTTATTGCATTGCATCAAAAGTGAACATTACAACCTAGAGCTAAAGGGATCACCAGGCACAGTGTGTAGCAACACCGAGCCACGTCAACTATAGGAGCAAGGCTGTGAGGCTACACTCCTTGAAGACCTGTCACTCCCCTACAAGTATGGTTTTAAGCCTTTCCCCTGTTACCAGAAGGGAACATCCACCCCCCTTCCAAAATCATACCGAACTATTTACAATAATGCCATCAGGCTACAAAAGAGCAAAAAGGCTAAGTGTCACAGGCCATGGCCATGCGAACAGCGCTGGACAAAATGGCCGTGACATCCCTCCCCCCAACTTAATTGGTTGACGCCCTCGTCGACCTCTCTTCAAGATAAGCTTCAAATTGCTCAAGGAAGGAGAGTAGGGCACTTGCGGGTTCCCAGCTTGTTTCTGAATCCGACAAGCCCTTCCAGATGACTAAGTACTCCATCTGTATCGTCTTGCCAGGAAGGACTTGCATCCGACGCTCAACCATGATATGGTCAACTTCTCTTAAAGGCTTTGTAGTGACATAAGTTGTGGATCGTGTGGGGTTGCTTTGCACTGGATCTTCCTTGTCTGCATGATAAGGCTTTAGAAAGCTGGCATGGAAGACCGGATGAAGCTTTAACCAAGCTAGTAGCTGGACTTTGTAGGAGACTTTGCCCACTTGTGCTATGATAGGAAATGGCCCTTCGTATTTGCGAACTAGGCCTTAGTGAACACGACGAAGGTACTTAAGCTTTTCTACCCTTAGCTTTATGAGTACTAAGTCTCCAACTTTGAACTTTTCAAGCTTCCTCTTCAGATCAGCCCACTTCTTCATTCTCTGCGAGGCCTTCTCAAGGTAGGCTCGGGCAATGTCTACATTTTTGTGTCAATCTTTAGTGAAGTGGTAAGCTCTGGGGTTGTTCCCCTTGTAGCCAACGGCTACAGTGTGCGGCATAAGTAGCTGCTACCCTGTCACAAGCTTAAAGGGGCTCTTATTAGTGGAAGAGCTATGTTGCAAATTGAAGCAAAATTGAGCGATGTCCAACAAGTTCACCCAATTCTTTTGATTGGCACTTACAAAGTGCTAGAGGTATTCCTCCAATAAAGCATTCATGAGCTCAGTCTGGCCATCGGTTTGAGGGTGGCCACTTGTTGAGAAGTTTAACTGCGTACCGAGTAGCTTGAATAATTCAGTCCAAAACCGCCCTGTGAATCTTGGATTTCGGTCACTGACAATGTCCTGGGGCACTCCCCAATATTTCACAACATTTTTCACAAACAAGTAGGTTGCCTCTTCCGCCGAGCAATTGATTGGGCTGGGATGAAGGTAGCATACTTTGAGAATCTGTCCACCACCACCAAGATCATTCCATAGTCCCCCACTTTTGGTAGAGAGGAGATAAAATCCATTGAGACACTTTCTCAGGGCCTTTGAGGTACTAGCAACGGTTCAAGCAATCCAAAAGGCTTATCTCTCTCAACTTTATCCTGTTGGCACACAAGACATGTCTTAACATACTCCATAACATTGTCTCGCATGCGTGGCCAGAAATACCCCCGCTCTAGCAATGCGAAGGTTCGGCACCATCCCTGATGGCCTGCCCATAGAGTGTCATGGCACTCCTTCATCAGCTCTCTTCTCAGCTCCCCAGACCTTGGAA
>JAOXJP010115593.1:0-13988 GCA_025762735.1 Platanus orientalis
TCAGAGAGAGAGAGAGAGAGAGAGAGAGAGAGAGAGAGAGAGAGAGATCTTACTCCAAACCCAAGTTTAATCATTAAAATATTTCATTTAATGTATGATTGACATATTTTCCAAAGAAAAACCTATTCTATGGGGCGAAAACCAAAAAAGAAAAATATATATATATATACATTTCACACCACACCACTAGGATATGAAGGCAAATATAGCGTGAGCCCTAAAATTAAAAATAAAAAACTATCTACATGAAACTTCGTACAAGGCATGGAGAATGGCAGGTTATACTTCAACACATTTAAGAGAAGAGGTAAAATAAAGACAGAAAATAAGCTACCTTCTGATTTCGGAGGGAAATAAATGTTCAACAGTTGATGGATAGGGAAGCGAATCGTACCTTAATCTAGAGGATCCATGCCTTGGATTGGCACTGCCAAATTCTAGCATCAACTACAGATAATTGGACGGGAGTATGGCAGGGCAATTCTCCTTTGGCAAACAGTCTTGCACTCACAAACGTGCATGGTCTCTCTGCCAAGGAGGACTGCACTGTTATTCCCCTACCCCACACTTGCCTTGTTCATCTGGTCACGCTTGCGTTGCTGCACAACTTTGATGGCCTTTATAACATGTGCTTCGGGCTTTAGATTTGGATATGCCATGAAGACTGGCATATACTTGGAACAATACCCATGGATCTTCCTTTCTCTTTTGCAGTTTCAGCATATGGTCCCCTCATTCTCTCAGCATTTGAACAAATTCTGCCACCTTTCAACATGTCCATGGACAATTTACTTAAGCCTCTGCAACATCCATCACACCTGCTTTTTTGTCGAGTATTCAGAGAGTTAGTGTGACAGTCACAATATAAACTGAATTACATTCAATACAAAACCAGTAATATAATACAAAGATTTCTTAGAAATAGAAGCAATAATGATAATGATAAAGAATTGAATTTAATATTTGGCAATCATAAATTGAAAACAATAAATAAAACATATAAAACCTAGTTACTAGTAAGTCCACTTTGCCTAGTCTCCTGAATAATTATCCCAGACTTACTAAGTGAAACCTAAGTGGCTAGTAGTCGTGATTTCAACCGCGGATCACTCACATGAGGGGACACCTTTCAACTACTGGATTGGTGTTTAAAAAGGACACATGCCTTTCTAATCCAACATCAATTGAAAGCATCTCCAAGTCAGGGAACTCTCATTTTGAACCATTTTTTTTTTCTTTCGAAATTTAGATTATTAATCCCATTAGAGAAGAAAACATATAGTCTGGATATTGTCTTTGGTAAGTATAAATTGACCAATAAGTAAAAATGGTTATTGCTTCTCCAGTCTCTGTACATTCTTAGGTACTCATCTCGATGCCATTCATATGGTCCATATAGCTAGTCACAGTGGCCATTCAACGGGTGAGCAGCCTCTTCTATTGCACATTGCACATGAACCACTCAAGTCAAATTTCTTTTTTTTTTTGGTCATTGTTAATTTCATTAAAGATTAACAAAAAGGCCGCACTCAAGTACAAGATTGGTCTTCCAACATATTAATTACAATAAGAGCATTTCCTCAAAAAAAAAAAAAAAAGAAACTTTCTTAACTTTGACAGTTAGGGCTAACTGCAAGCATAAGAGAGCCGCTTTAGATTACTATTTGGTTCACTAGAGGTCTTTCCTTTGAAAGAGACACTATCAGCTTTTCATTCCCATCTTTAGAAACAATTCCTAATCTTACCATCATGCACTTAATTTGAAGAACATGCTGCATCCAAATTAATCTTCACGCACTCAACTTTAGGGGGAATGCCATTCACTATAGGTTCTTCGCTGATACTCTCTCTTTTAGGAAAGAACAGCACATGGGGACTCCTTAGGCATCTAGCATCATGCACAATGACATCATAATTCTAGGCAAATCAAAGTTCTAGTTTTCAAATACTAGATCATTTTTTTTCTTCTAGAATGACAACTTCTTGTAAGTCTTTTATCTTTCATCTTACTATTATAATTTCCATAAATCCAACTTTAAAATTTTCAAAAGAAAGAGATATTTACCTAGGAGTAGGGTCTAATTGAGAGGTGTGAAGCATAACAGATTCTCACCACCATGGGGCATGATACCTGCTGGGGAGGAGTATACCTGAGGCCCCTCTAGCTGACCCCGACAAATCAGTACAGTCCCGACCTGAGAAGAATCGACACAAAGAGTTCTCAAGAATACCAGTCCAGGACTCAAGATTCCCTTGGGAGTCCCCCGACTCACCAAATGCCGAAGCCATCTGTAAGAAGTAGGAATCATCCTTCGATACTAACCCTGAGTATCCTGCGAACAACTCTAACTATCACTCAGATCACCCGACACCGAAAGACCAGTCAATACCTCGAGGCACCCAGGGCCCGAGACTCACTGACACAAAGAAACACGGTAACCCCAACTACTCCACTTAAATATAAACACAAAATCGTTATGAGAAAAGAATATTCTCTATAGCAGGTCTAACATTCTGAGAAAATTACAGAGAGAGTATGGAGAGATGCGGCCAAGAACGTGGGGGAAAGCGATGTGCAAGATTTCCTCTTATACGCCACTACTCAAGCCTATAAATACAGGTAGTAATTCATTCTTTGGGTATGAGATAATAGAAACCCTAGAAAGAAGAGTTTGACTTCTACTTCTATTTCCCCTTGCTGCCTCTGACTTGACTGTCGGAGAGCTAGAGACCAGCACCCTACCTAAAGCTAGCTTCCTAACCTCTTCTCACTTCATGTGTGCAGGGCTTACTCCGCCAGTGACCTGGGACGATCGTGAGACCATCTGATTAGCATAAAGGAGCCCACCAAACCGATACACTATCAGTTGGCACCGTCTGTGGGAACTATCGTTTCCTGAAGAACCTAAGGTCCGCATGGTTAAAACTAGGTCAATGACGATTTAACACAATGGGGGTACCATACCTAATGGAAGAGAAACCTCAATCTCCAATAGAGCACACCCGAAAACTCCAAGGGTGGTTGTTCTAGAGCAATAGATTCATGGATTGACGGCAAACATACAGTTGTTGATGGAACAGAACTAAGAAATCATGCAAGAGCTGTAAGGTCACCGAAGGGGGATCGATGATCACCACCCAGAACTATCGGGACCCCGTGTCCCTTCAACCCAAAAGCCGCGACCAAGAGTGTGAAGACGAGGCGATTAGTAACACGGCCTACCGAGTCTGAGAGGCAAGCCACCTTGGAGAAAGGATCCACATCCCAAACCTCTGAGAGGAAAGAATAAAGGACGTGAGAAAGGAGATGGCGACCATGAAAGAAACACTCAAAGGAAAAGCCCTAGCCATCATCGACGAGTTAATCTAGTGGATGGACCATCCCTTCACCCTGGAGGTAATGGCTCAACCACTCCCTGACAAATTTAAGCTGCCTCAAATGGAGATGTTCGATAGCAGCAAGGACCTCCTCAACCACCTGGAGGCGTACAAGACGCATATGAATCTACAAGCAGCCCTTGATGAAATCATGTGCGGGGGGCCTTCCCTACGACAATCTAGGGCTCTGCCAGTGGTTTAGCCGGTTGAAGCCCGACAACATCCTGACATTCATAGAGCTGAGATGATAGTTCGTCAGTTATTTCATTAGCGGCCAAAGACATCGGAAGCCCACCACCTATTTGTTGAACATCAAGTAGAACAAGGGAGAGTCCCTATAGGACTATATGACTTGGTTCAATAGAGAGATGCTGTAGGTAGACGATGCCAAGGAGAAGGTGATTGTGACCACTCTCATGGAAGGACTACTGCCCTCTAAGTTCCTCTTCTCTCTCTCCAAGAATCACCTTCCTCCATGGCTAACTTCATGGTGAAGGCACAACAACATATGAACGTTGAGGACACTCTCAGCACCAAACAAGAATGGGATACCAGCCTAGCTCATAGTCCGATAAGAAAAAGAGAGAACAACAACAAACATCGAGGGACGAAAGGGGTGGTCGAGCAAGGGAAGGCAACTACAACAACCACGGGGTCAGGTCCCAGATCAACCTTCCCCTGAGTATGTTTCAAAACTACACACCCTTCAACGCACCCATGGAGCATGTCTTCCTACATATTAAGGATGATTCAAGCATCAAGTGGCTAGAGAGGATTCAGGCCCCGCCAGAGAAGAGGAATCAGGACAAGTACTATCATTTTCACCAAGATCATGGCCACGACATCAACAAATGCTTTGACTTGATGGAGAAAATAGAGGCCTTTATTTAATGGGGGCGACTATAGAGATTTGTCGTTGGGAAACATTTGGTCAAATGTAAGGATACCCGCTGGGACCCTCCTGTTCGGGAAGAAAGAAGGCCGGATGGTTCAATAGGGGAGATAAGGGTGATAGCTGGTGGGTTTACCAGGGGAGGAGAATCCAACTCAACAAGAAGAATGCATATGAGGCAGATTTGCTCAGAGAGAGACCAACAATTAATGATGACCGAGAAGCTGATCAAGCATCAAAAGGCAGAGCATACCCTTATCACCTTCTCTGCAGAAGATGTTTGAGGGGTGTGTTAGCCGTACAATGACACACTGGCAATGACGTTGATCATTTTAAACTATATCACACACCATATTCTCATTAATAACAGTAGCTTAGCAGATATTCTCTACCTTTCGGCCTTCAATTAAATGGGCATTGGGCGAGACAAGTTGAAGCCTGTTCAGACACCCTTGGTCGGGTTTACGGGTGACAGGTTGCTCCCATTAGGAGCTATCAATTTTCCAGTTACCACTGGGATGAGGGAGCGTCAATCGACCCAGGTGGTTGACTTCTTGGTGGTAGACTGTCCCTTTGCATATAATGCGATCCTGGGAAGGCAGGCGCTTAATCAACTCAGAATAGTCACCTTGACCTACCATCTCTTGATGCCTTTTCCAACTAAGGGAGGAGTCAGGGAAGTCAGAGGAGATCAGGTGGCAGTCAGAGAATGTTACATGGCCTCGCTCAAAGGAGAGCTAGTCCCAAAGGAAACTATGGCTATCGATGACCTAGAAGTCCGAGATGAAAGAACCCGAGTGGTGGCAGAACCAGGAGGGGGCTTGAGGACGTCATCCTCGATCCCAATGATCTAGACAAAGTTACATGAGTAGGGTTGAACCTGTCAGAAGAACTCAAGAGGAAACTTCAGAACTTCCTCATTGAGAATTGGGACGTGTTCGCCTAAACACATAATGACATGCCAGAAATAGATCCCAGACTAACCGTACACTAGCTATATGTAAACCCGACCTCAAGATCTATCAAACATAAGAAAAGAAACTTCACTCCATAGAGAAATCAAGCTATTGCAGAAGAAGTGGAGAAATTACTGAAGGTTCGCTTCATAAGAGAAATCCACTACCCCGATTGGTTGGTGAACTTGGTTATGGTCAGAAAACCAAACGGGAAGTAACATATATGTGTTAACTTCACTTACCTTAACAAGACTAACCCTCAAGACAAAAAATTGACCCTTGGCTACAAGATTAGTGCATTCCCCCAAGGGCCTCACACTTAGTCCTCAAGCTACAAGACTAGTCCCCTGGTTACAAGACTAACCCACAGGTCACAAGAACGACCCTGTGCCACAAGACTCACACATCCTTCCAAGACCTCATGCTTCCTGCTCAGGATAAAAGACTAACCCTCGAGTTACACGATTAACCCTCAAATCACAAGATTGACCCTGAAATGCAAGATTGGCCTATCTCCCGACTGAATAAAGTGCAAAGTGAAGAAGAGCCCCATAAATTAATTAAGGTAAAGAAACTCGAAGCGTGTTAGGATGCATACATTGTAATCAAAGTCGACCCCCCAATACAAAGTAAGTACAGCTGCACCTCTCTTTACGAATAAGATAAGTAAATTACATGAACATGTGAGAATACCCGGTGGCATCACCCAAGGAATGCCCCATATAAGGAAAGGGCTTAAGCCTTGAATGTGTGCCATCAGGGACCCTCACTCTTCTAAAAACATGAGAAGGTGCTTAAAAGACAATAAGCTAGAACAGTGTTGAAGGAGATATTTATAGGATACCTTGAGGAAGCTCGACCCTACGCATGTCACGCTTCCAAGGGGTAATGAAATGAACTCGAGAAACAAGGAGGCATGCAAATCCTAAAATATTCAAGAGGTTTAAATGTAGCTGTTAAATGATCTAGAGATTTGACATAGCACAACGCTGACATGACCCATGATTGGCACTAACATGTCTTCCTGGTTACCGAAAATCATTAAATACAAAGCCATCATTAGCACTTATCCCTAACCAATGTCACCTCGATAGTTGAAACAGCCCACCACCTAAGCTGAAATAAAAACAATAGATACAAATAGTTCGTATTCCTGGGCTTCATAACCTTGGACTTGGCAATAATGGGGCAACTGATGGGGAGTATACCCAAGCCCCCTATTAGTTGACCTCGACAAATCAGTACAATCCTGACCCGAGAAGAATCAACCCAAAGAGTTTCTAAGAAGACCAGCCCAGGACTCGAGATTCCCTTGGGAGTTCCCCGACTCACCAAATGCCGAAGCCATCGGCAAGAGGCCGGAAACATCCCTCGATACAAACCCCAAGTATCCCACGAATAGACTCGACTATCACTCAGATCACCCGACACCGAAAGACTAGTAGATACCTTGAGGCACCCGGGGCCCGAGACTCACCAACACATAGAAACATGGCAACCCTAACTACTCCACTTAAAGATAAGCACAAAACCGTTATGAGAAATGAATATTCTCTATAGCAGGTCTGACATTCTGAGAAAATGACAGAGAGAGCAAGGAGACGCAACCAAGAACTTAGGGGAAAACGACGTGCAAGATTTTCTCTAATACACCACTACTCAAGCCTATAAATATAGGTAGTGATTCATTCTTCAGGTATGAGATAATAGAAACCCTAGAAAGAAGAGATCGACTTCTACTTCTACTTTCCCCTACCACCTCTGACTTGACCATCGGAGAGCTAGAGACCGACACCCTGCCGGCAGCTAGCTTCTTGACCTCTTCTCACTTCGTGTGTACAGGGCCTACTCTGTCAGTGACCTAGGACGATCGTGGGACCATCTGATTAGCGTAAAGGGGCCCACCAAACTTATATGCTATCAATACCAAACAATGGAGAATAAATTCATCATTCTCCTTATAGATTAGGTAGGTAGGATCCATGTTAATCTAAAGATTTAACCACTCAAATCGAATATGGTTGTCAACATACACACCATCTCCTACTTTTCACTCAACAAAATATAATCACAAATTGCCACAACCTTTTACGTTGTCCTTTTGAGAACTCACACAAAATAGGATTCGTTTGAAGTTAAGTTGAGGATAGGAAATTCATGCAATGGGTACTAAAACAATTGAGGTGAGTTGGTATTTACATTGCTTTATTTCAAAGAGGTCCAAAGATTGGATTCTCATGGGGATGCTATTGAAAAAGACCAAACCTCTATTCCAAGATTTGCTAAATTTATTTTTAAATTGTTTGTTTTTCCTCTATATTTATTTTGTGCCACATTGGTTGGGATAGAAAACCAAATGCACTTCATAAGATATCACACCCTTACCTCTTATATTTTGAGAAAACTCTTCCATGTGAGGATGCTCAACAAGGTGCATGGACATTCGCATGTATACGGTGTAAGAAGGACAACGGCAAGGGCTTGGGTGCAAGGGTGTTTGAGGTGTACTTTTCAGTTCTTGAGTTTCATGAATAGGTTGGTTTGGTGAATGTGGTTTGCAACTAAGCCCAGCCCGATAAGAGAAAAATTCACAAAATGGGCTTGTAAAACAAGTTATTTGTATGCCTTGGATTTACAGTCCACAAACCACCTTGTGAATGAGCTCATTCACAAAAATGGGCCTAATTGATGTCCACCAAATAGTGTACAGGTATGGGTGGTTGGTGAGATGGGATAAGGGCGCATTATCATCTATATAAGGGGCCAAAAATGGGTTTGAACCATTGGTAAAGTGTGAATTAAACTGCGAAAATAGAGAAGAGGAATGGTAGAGAAGAAAGGGAAGATGGAGAGAAGCCATTAAAGACCTCTTCCCCTCTCACATTTCTTTCTAAATTTGTGGGCCTTTGGAGTCCTTTTGTAGCCTACTTGATTAACTGCCTATTAGAAGAGACCATCATGCATCTTTGGACTCAAAACCACCTCAATTTAATAAGATATTTTAGAGAACCAACTCTTGATTTGAAGTTGTGATCCTTGTCTTCTTGACTTGATTTTCATATATGTTAATCAATTGCTAAAGGGAGACTATACCAAAAATTTTGCAAAATTTGGACAAGTGCTAGTACATGTTCTGTAAACCTAACCTTATTAAGGAAATAAGTTGCAAAGGGAGGTATCATACATCTTTGTCTGGTAGTGTAAGCCCATTGAGAGACAAGGAGTTGAATTCAAGCTTGGATATATCCTAGAGGTAGCTTTACATGTTCCCTTGCACAATCAACTAGGACACCATGACTATCTTCAAGAAACATGATAATGACACCTCCTCAACTTGTTTCATTCAAGTAATTGATTTTGAAAGCCCTATGCAAAGGGATTATTGGAATTGTTATTTTCAACAATTTGTAGATATATTTACCTCCGCTTCTAGCATGAACCGTTTTGATCCAAGTAATACTGGTTCTAACCAGTTTAATGCCAAGAATTTTAGAAGATGAGAATAACATATTGATTTTGGCTAGAAGAACTCAACATCAAGTATGTACAGATAAAAAGAACTTCCTGAATATCTTACTGATCCAAGTTTTATTGAGGTAGAGATTGAAGTGGCATTCTAAGCAATTCACAAGTGGGTATGTGTCGATTGCACATGATATAACTCTTGGAGTCACTAACTGACGAGTTGTTCAATCAGTTCTCTAGTAAAATATAGACTACTAGGGGACTTTGGAAAGCTAAGAGAACAATCTATTTTGGTGAAGAAGTTGGAAGCCAAAAGTTCCAAGTGTATACTTGCAATATAAGATGGTTGGCAACAAGCCAATTCTTGAGCAGGCTCAAGAATTGCAAAGGATTGTTGATGTAATTTATGATGTAGGTATGCCATTGCCCCCATGTACCAAGTCAATTTAATAATTATCAACCTTTCATCATCTTAAAAAGATTACAAAATTAGTTGATGCACAAGAGATAAGACATCCATGGAAATCCTGAAGCATCATCTCTTAATTGAAAGATCTTTTAGAATAGAGAAAAAAAGTTCCAAATGTGAAGGCACATATCGTCAAAAGCAATTCTAGCGAAAAGAAATCACATGAGAAGAAGTGGTTCAAACTACGTTCCAAGGAAAGGAATATGCCCTAAAGATAAAGTCAAATTCACATACTTTAATTGCAATAAGCCAAGTTATATGGCTCATGATTGCCACTATAAGAATACTGCTAGCAAAATAATGAACAAGGACAAAAGAAAACAGAGTACCAAAATTAAGAAAATGATTGCCATGATCTCTAAGGGCAATCTCATTGAAGGAAATGCCAATTGGTGGGTAAACATTGGGGTTCATGCTATATTTATAGTGATAGGAACTTGTTCAATTCTTAGGAAATTTAATGGAATGAACATATTGATGATAAATTTCTTTACATCTAAGGTTAGTGGAAGAGAGGTTGAGCTAAAGTTTGCTTGTAGGAAGTCAGTGTTTCTACAACATGTATTGCACATTCCAAAAATCAGAAAGAACCTCATCTCAACATCTCTATTAGTTAAGTGCAAATTCAAGATGGTGTTTGAGTCTAAAAAATTTGTATTGAAACAAAAAATGATGTATTTGTAGGCAAATGTTTTACCATTATTGGTATGATTAAGTTAAATACAATTAATGAAATACCAAGTTTTTTTCCATACATGTCTGAGTGAAGTAATCTATGACATGGTAGATTAGAATATGTCAATTACAAGAAAATTAAGTAGATGGTAGAATTGAGATTGATTTCTATTCTTAGTGATTCATTTATTGATAAGTGCATTATTTGTAGTAAATTACTTGTAGCTCCTTGAAGAGTGTCAAAATATCATTGAATGTATTTGATCTAGTGCACCATGATATCTATGAGATGACTGACACCCTATTTAGAGTAGGTAAGATGCATTTCATAACTTCCATCGGTGATGCATCTAAGTATATGTATGTATTTCTGATAAGGACAAACGATAAAGCATTTAAAAATTTTAAATATTATAAAGTTGTTGTTGAGAACTCCTAAACTAGACTCTAATGTTTGATCGAGGTGGTGAATACATCAACTCTAAATTTATCAAGTTTCGTGGAAATCACATAATAAAGAGAGAAATGTCAATGCCTTACGCTCCACTGCAAAATGGCATAGTTAAAAGGAAGAACCACACTTTGACTAAAATGGCCAATGCAATGTTGATAAGTTCAAGTGTATGTCCAAGTTTATGGGGAGAAGTCTTGTTGATCACATACTATGTATTCAATCGTGTTCCTTAGAAGACACTAGGTATCAATTTGTACGAGATATGGAGAGAAAGCAAATTGAATTTGGGCTACTTTAAGGTTTAGGGTTGTTTTGCTTAGATTAAAAACACAGAATGAATATGCCTCTTAGGTCGGTCTAGAAGGAACAAATTGTGCATTTATTTGATACTCAATGATAAGTAAGATTTAGACACTTTCTTCAAATGTTGTGGTTAAATCAACAAAAGTTGAATTCTTCGATAATATATTTCTATTTAAGAAAAGTTTAGAAATTGTGGGGGTAGATGAGTCTATGTCTAGTAGGAAGAGAAATTCGAGGGTTCTAAATGCAAAACCTTGGAAAAGTCCTAGAGAAAGAAACCCTAAGGAATTTAGTCATGATTACATTGCTTGTGTAAAAGAAGGAGATCCGTTGTCTTATAAAGAGACTATGCCCTCACATAGTGTTGTCTTCTAGAAGGATGCAAAAGATGATGAGATACTCAATTATGTCCAACCGTTTGCATAAGTGCTAGTGGATCGATCTCCCTCAGTGTTATAAACCAAATATTTTCTAATGGATTTTCATAAAGGAAACTCAATTCATATGATTGTAGAGAAATTCAAGGCCAGATTGATTTCTTAGGGGTATTGTGAGAAGAAGACTTTGATTACTTTGATACTTATGCCCCTATAGCAAGAATATAAAGTATTAGGTGGTTGATAGCTTTGGGTGCAACAAAGAATTCTATTATATTGATAACTTATACTTTATTTTTAGTTTTTATTCCACCAATATGTGACTAAACAAAACAAATGAGGAAGAGACAAAATTTAAAAACCTATTTGAAACAGTTTGTAATTTTTAACATAGCAGATCCCTATTGTGTATAGCAAGTTTCTCTATGAATTATAACAATTTGTTCTTTTCAAATTTGGGGAAAAAAAGGAAGAAAAGTGAGTTAGGATTCTCAATGACAAAGATTTCCACCAAGGTAAAAACATGTGTTTGTGAACACATGGACTCTTTGAGGCTTCCAGCTAATTAAGCAATTGTGGAAGATTCTTGGCCCGTGATAATCTGTCTCTAGAGGGTGATATAGTCTATGAAGGACTATGACCCATCATTAAGGCACATTCTTTATTTAAAATTGAAACCCAAGTAAGATTGAAACTATTATGGGCATGCTGTCTATGAATGAGTACACTTGCAAATATGCACTCTTATCCGTATATGTTGACAACAATAACAACAACATAATAATAACAATAATAATAATAATTGTCAGCACCCAAATTTTGACTCGGGTCATGTGAAGGCATAAGAACAGCATAACAGTTTTTAGACATCCAGACTTTAGGCACTCTTGGTTTAGGAAGAGCAAACCTGGACTCTAGGAGGTTAGCCATTCCCAAAGAAGTCTTTCCAGATGTTTCAGTCACAAATAAATCAGTCAAAGTACTTTATCACAGCCTAGAAGACACCATTTCAGGACAAACCCTAATATCCTTTAAAAGCATCAACAAGACTTTGAGGGTCCACATTTTAGAACTCAGTTCATGTCATTGATAAGTTTTCTACCTCCAGTAAGCCTTTTGTTTCATTAAAAGCATCACAGGTGAAAAATTACCATTTTACCCTTCTACCTTCCAAGGCTCAATATTTATTATCTGTCATCCAGATCACTGAATCTCTTAGCCTACATAAGTCTTTTAGTCATGAAGCATCACAGGCAAAGAATTCATATTTTCACCTTTTTCGATCCGCAGACAAAAAATTACCACTTTACCCTTTCTACTCAGAGAATGACCCCTAAACCCTCAAAGGACCCCTGGAGCCTCTCCTGTGGTCTAAATGATGTAATTTCAAAACTTATGCACCCCTAAGTCTCCCTTCTTCAAAGGATTCATCACTGGTCAGACACTGCTCAAGAACGGCAATAGCCAATCTTTTAATCTGTGAAAATCCTGACCAAAAAATGACCCTTGCAAAAACTCTTGAAAATTCATCCAATCTCCGAATCCAGAAAAATCAATGGCCATGCCTCGGCCTCGGTCTTAGCTTCAAATCTTCAGGTCTGAGATAGAAAGTTTGAAGTCTCAAACCTCTATAAAATCTCAAATCTTCCATAAAAGGTTGAAAAGCTATTTTTTAAATTTTTGCTCTTTTCAAGCCAGAATGCTCTCCAGGCATCCGAATCAGGATCAGTCGGTGTCCATTTCTTCAGAATCATGAGGCCTTCGAAAAGCTGTCTAAGGAGCCAGGGCTTTCATAAAATTCATCTGCCAAGATTCTCTCAATTACTCTAAAAAGCATGAAAAAGCAGGTTTAAAAATCAGGTGCTCGAACGACTCTTAGGAGCATACAAGGGAGCACACCCGAAATCAGAAATTCAGATAGTCAACGGCTACACCACAGTAAATTCAGGGCCATGAGACTATTAGACCTATGCTAATTTACAGAAAATCCATGGCCCAAACAATCATTTTTACCCAAACCCTGAAAAAGCGCATTTCATCTGTATTTGACACGAGAAATGCTCCCAGGGGCCCTACCGGATTCAGAATGCAATGAGGTCAGGGCCATTTTCTCAGAATCTTCCTTGTCCTCAATAAAGCATTTCACAAACCCTTAATTTTGGGAATGATTAGTCATTCAATTCCACTCGGCTTCAGGCAGCTATAGAAACCTAATTTGTTCAAGCGACTCTGCTTCGGAAAGCTCCCGGCAGCTGGTCGGGAATCCAATAGCCAAGCGGTTAATTTCTGTAGCTCTGAGACTCCTCAAACTTTGAATCCCCCAGATATGACCCAATGTGACATTTTATAGAAAAACCAGTAGCAACTCCTGTATAATATTGTAAAACCGCTCAAAACATTATTTTTGACCTAATTTCCTGCTCGGGTACCAAAATCTTGTATAGTCAGAAGCTGTGAATCACCTGGACTGGGAAGAATCTATCCCTATGCCACCCTCATATCAATTTAACCATCTTACCCTTTCAATCTGCATCTGAGAGCTTTTTTATCAAAAAACCCTGATTTAACCCTCTTACCCTTTTCGTAATTTAGTTCTAACTAAACCAGTGCGACCGAAGCATCTGTGACCTCTGAGATTGACACTGACTGGGCCAACTTCTGAGCTTGGGAGCTCACATGGAGTGACGGTAGCAATAGGGTTCAAAAAAGTCAAAAATCAAATATTTTTCAAGGTTAGCCAAAAATGAGATATTTTGCATTTGATGCAATCTCATCTTTAACTAACCTCCCACACCCCTTGGATTAGGATCCCTTGATTCTCTCTCTCACCCACCTCCCTTAAATCCCTATCTTGAGTTTTAAATCCCTAGAGACCCAATCAACCCCCCCATTTAGCATCCAACCATTGCACCATTGAAAAAGGTGAGAAATGAAGTTGCCTTAAAAGGTATCTCCCATGCTCCCTTCCACCTCACCAATCCATGTCAAACAAGCACAAGTCAATCCCAACCCTCCACTT
>JAOXJP010115604.1:0-13988 GCA_025762735.1 Platanus orientalis
ATCATGCGCCATTCCACTCTGTCATAAGCTTTACTCATATATAATTTAATATCCATATGGTGGTTTTTTATTTATATTTTTTTAGGAAATGGAGGACTTCATGGGCAATCTAGATACTATTTGAAATTTAACGTCCCATAACAAAAACACTTTGGTGAGGGGATATAATTTATGGGGAAACCTCTTTCATTCTATTGGCTAGAGTTTTTGAAATAATCTTGTAAAAAGCATTACAAAGATTGATCGGTCTAAAATTAGAAAGAGTTTCAGAGACTTTAATCTTTGGGATGAGGGCGATAAAAGTTTGATTAATAAAATTGAGAAATGAGCTCTAGTTAAAGAAGTATTTAACAGCCCCAATGACATCATCCCCCACAATATCCTAGTATTCTTGAAAGAAATCAGCTTGAAAGCCATCCAGACCATGGGTCTTGAGCTTGTCCATATGAAAAACAACCTTCTTAATTTTCTCATCACAAAACTCCCTATTGAAAAAGATTTTAAGTCTTCCAAGAGGAAGAGATAGGAGTTCTTAGTAACATTGTAAATTTGATTAGACGAGGGATTATTGGGTTTAAATAACTTAGAGAAATACTCCTCCGCAACATTGTGAATCTCATCATGGCCTTGGATCCAATCCCCTTTTGTCATTTTTAATGGCCATAATTCTATTGTGTGTCCTCTTAGCAATAGCAAATAGATGGAAGAATTTTGAATTTCTATCACCTCATTTCAGCTAATTAACCCTGGATTTTTAGGCTTATCTAATTTTATTCTTTGTCAACCAATCATCAAGGTTGGATTCCTCGTCATTTATAGCCTTCAAAATATCTTCATCTGATACCCGATTGTGAAGGTTCTTCAAATTGACCTTAGCTTCCTCAATATTCTTATCAATATTGCCAAAGACCCTTTTATTTCATCTACTAAGAGTAGGGGGGAATCTACCTTTAACCCTATTGAGGTCGCTAGGAAGGCTTTTTCCAATCCAAACCGAATCAATGTGCTCTTTACACTTAAGATGACTAGTCTAGGCCCAGTCAAATCTAAAGGGCTTAGGGACAAATTTAGAAGTAGCCAAGGGGTGTGGGCTATAATGCTCCATATCAATCAAATTATCCTCATCCAAAATGTGGTGAGCCTTTCTAAGATAGTTGTTAGGGATTATTTCTAGCCATCTTATCCTTTCTGTCTTAGATACAATTCTAGTCATTAATGCACATCAATGGACCCGAGATCTGGTTGATTTTACTAATTATCAAATCATAGAAATTATTTATGGGTTCTTTGTTCGGTTCACCATATAGAAATAAGGCTTTCCATAGAGTATTTAACTTCTTGTCCTGAATCCTATGACTAATATAATGGGAATTCATATCGCTAACTTTCAATTCAATATCTTTTCTCCAAAGGAGCACTAAGCCCCTCGAAAGCCCAACCAAATCAACAACTTTCAAATTCCAATCTTTAAAAATTCCAAAATTTTGAAAAACATATAGCCATGACACTTCTTTTTGGATAGAAACATGATTTATGGGTGTTTGGATTTAATCATCACCATTAATGCTCTAGTTGTTAGGGATTTCCTGATTCTATAGAAGTTCCAAGCAAAGTTCTTCATAGACTACCAAGGTGCTGCTCTGAGACAGACATCAGAATCCTTTCAGAGAATTTGCAATTTAGGTTGAGAAAAACCAAGAGAGGAGAGGATGACTTACAGTGAGATAGAATGGGTAAGCACAAACAAACCAACACAATCAACCTATCAACCAATTTTTACTCTTTTTCTGGATAAGAGTAATACTAGGAGTATGCATTTGAGTAAAGAAACAAATTGCAACACACTTTTCCTCACCTTGAATTGAGCATGTCTCTTCCAGATAAAGAAATAACATAAGAACTTTAAAATCATTAATGGAACACATACTTGGGAGCTTAAATTCACATTTGATGTTGGGAACATGAACTCATTTACCTCCACCGTAGAAACTCGGATTCAGCTACAATTTTTCTCATAGCCTTAGGCTCGGCTTCATCTTCAAGGGTTGGTCTAGGTATTTTCCTCACACTTGTAGTTGAACCTAATTCCATCATTGTCAGCACCCAAATTTTGACTCCGGTCATGTGATAGCATAAAGACAGCATAACAACATTTAGGCATCAAGACTCTAAGCACCCATGACTTAGGAAGAGCAAACCTAGACTCTAGGAGATTAGGCATCCCCAAAGAGGTCTACCCAAATGTTCCAGTCGCAAATGAGTTAGTTAGAACACCTCATTATAGTCTAAATACACCATTATAGGTCAAACCCTAATCTTTCATAAAAGCATCAACAAGGGTCCACATTTTAGAACCCTATTCATATCATCAGTAAGTTTTTCACCTCCTGTAATTCTTCCTTTAGCAAAGCAACACAGGTAAAAAAATTACCATTTTATCCTTTTACCTTCAAAAGCCTAGAGCTCACTATCTACCACTCAGATCACTAAATTTCTCTCCCCTATATAAACCTTCTTGTCATGAAGCATCACAGGCAAAGAATCATCATTTTTACCATTTTTTGTCCTTACAGACAAAAAATTATCATTTTACTCTTTTACCTTCAGAAGTTACCCCTGGACCCTCAAATGATCCTTGAAGCTTCTCCCTTTACCTGAATGATGTCATGATAGTTCCTATGGCTTCAAGACTCTCAAGACTCCAACACTTTGTAGTTCACCAGTTTTCCACAATGGGCCCCACCCATTCACAAACCCTATCACATTCAAACTACAACATTTCTCAAGTTATTGCATCGTTGGTATTTATTCAAACTCATTTTGAAAGCTAATTTCGACCACCTGTTTTCAAATCTCTCTCACGTGGGTCCCATGCAAGCTGGGTTGTTGGGCCAACTAATGAGTTGAGACAAGTGGGCTTGGTCTTTTGGGTTATTGTTTGAAACCCGGATTAGGCCCAAATGGACTTGTCCCTTCAATTGGGCTTAATTTGTAAATTTGAAGCCCATGTATGACTTTTAAGTCTTTGGTGTGTATTTGTGAGGGTGTAAGTCTTATTTGTAATTTGTATAAAATTTAGGTGTCTACAAGGCTCAGGCTTAAAGTTTTCAAAATTTTTTGGGCTTGAGCCTGTAATTATTATAGCGGGCTGAGCCCTGGGCCTACCATGGCCTAGCCTGAGCTCGACCCATGCACACCCCCAATTTTGATGTTTATTTTTTAAAATATTTTTTTATTAGAAAGATTAACTTCTTTCTTTATCTCTTTAATAAATAAAATATATATTACCAAAAATAAATTTTCTTGGTATTTAATAATTAAACCTTTTAATCCTACGTTGTAAATCTTTTTTTTGTTGAAATTTTCTATAATACCCTCCATGATTATAATTTTCCTTGATTTTTTAGGGTGCCACATGAACACCCTAATCTCTTTCTTTCTATTCTGTTTACCCAAGGCCTAAGGGCCTAATGCTAAATCCCAATGCCAGAATCCCATTATATAGATAAATAGAGTCTTTATATACATTTTTATCAAAGTTTATATTTTTAAAATTTTTATATAAATATGGAGTGCTTTTCTTATTTATAATTTTTTTTTGTTTTATATAATATATTAAAGTGTCTTGGGCGAGCTTGGTTTGGGATCTGTACAATAAAGTTGGGTTGGGCTCGGGCTTTATTTTTGAGTTTCCTCTAAGCCCAAACCCATCCCTTGCCCATAATGTACGAAGCTAGCCTTGCCCCAGGCCTACGCTTGGCATAAATTAATTTCTTAAAAAAATATTCTTTTTTATACATATATACCTCCTTACCTTTTTTATTTCTCCTAAATTCTATCCTTCAAGTAAAACCTTTTTTAAATTGGCAACTTTGTACCTCCTCCTTAATAACTAAAATCTCTTTTCTTACTAATTAAAAGTTATCTCTCCCCATCATTTTCACCTCCTTAAAATAACTCTAATTTTTCAATTTTAAAAAAATTTCATTCACATATTTAAAAGAAAAAAAATAATATTATAAACTATAATGCCCATGCGTATTCTAAAATCCCCTTCTTTTCTCTCTCAAAGATACTCTCACATGTCTCATGTCTTTATTCCTATTTTACCTAAATAAGTTTTGGTTTAGTTTCCAAATAAATAGTAACTCATGTCCCTAGATTAAGTTTCCTATTTTACACAAATTCTTATTTTTCCTAAAATCTCCCAATCTCCATTCTATCTTCCTCTCTCTACCTAAAACTCTGGTCAGAATTTTCTTAAAATTAGTAAGTAAAAAAGAATCCATTAAAGATTAAATGCTTCCTATATGCTAATTCATTTAAAACTTCCTATTTTGCAGTTACCTCAAACAATCTATAGTGGCCTCAAGGATTCGTTTCTCTCATCCATATGGGAAAATATCACAAATTAATCCCTATAAAATTTGAGTAAGAAGAGAGTATTTATATTTATAAATCATATATATATATATATAAACAGTAGCCTCACGCCACTTTTCTCTCTCATCCACGTGGATACTCTTATCAATTTTTTTGTTTATAGTTTTTTCCCAAAACACTCCTTAAGAAAATTCTATTAAAAATATATTCCCTTTCCAATATTATCACAAACTCTTAAATTTTTTAAGACTTCTCTATATCCTCCAAAATCTTCTCACCCCTATTTACCAAAAAAAAAAAAAAAAAAGGTCTCACCCCATTTCTCTCTCATCCAACTAGATACTACAATCCTTTTATTTCCATCTTCTTGCCACGTAGATAATTGCGTTTCCCTGAAAACTTTCCTATTAATTTGCTTTATTCTATTTAAATTTCTTTCCTTTCAACTCTGGCCTAGTCTGGTTGCCATGAAAAGATTTTCTCATGACAAAATTTTCTCAAAAAATCATTTTTAAGCTGTCTAATTGCCATGTCAAGTTGGTTTTTTCATGTTTTTCTTATGATTCTTTTCTTTCCTTTTCTTGTGGGATTTTCTTTTCTTTTATTTTCTACACAATTCATGGCAACCAGATTGAGCCTCAGTGTAATGCACCCCTACCAAAGAATATCTCTACTTTCCTCTCTCACGTATACCTAAAATCTATCATTTCCCAAAAATCAATCCTCTTACCTAAAATCTCTCCCTTTCCTAAATATCAGTCCTATTCTCACCCTATTCTCATAACCTCACGTTTCCTTCCTCCAATCACTATGATGAGTCCGACCAAAAGGCATTGTGCTTCGACTTCGACTTTACAAATATGATGAAACAGGTAATGTGCATGGTAACATTGCTTAAACTGTGAGAACTATATCAGTGAAATGAAGAGTACTTGGTGTTAATCCTGAATCACTCTTCTTTGCATAGTCATAGTTGGTAAGACCATTTAACATCTCCTTAAAAAACTATTATTTTTTGGTAAACTTTCGGTAGGGATTGTTGCTCTAATTGTATGGTGTATAAAAGTGGCTTATTTTTTTTTTCTTCATGGCAAATCTTTTCGGCAATATCTGATAATTTACCACAGTCAACTTAAGTTTTGTGATTATCAAAGAAAAATAAAACCTTATGCACACCAATTTTGAACAATCGTCAATGATTAATCAATACTTATTAGGCCAATGAACAATTTCTATTCTTTAAATGAGAAGCCCCTTCCTATCCTATTACATTAGGTACTTTTGTGATGTTTTACAACGTTTTGCTCATATGCCGGTTGGAATCTGCATGTCAACCATTTTTCAAATGAACAAGCTGTTTTCCTAGAAAATCCTTACAGTGGAAAACACAGTCCATTGCCTTTCCCTCTCTTTTATCAACTGATCATTTGTGTATAAAATCATTTATTAATCAAGTCAAAAGAAAAGAAAATAAAAATTTTTGTACCAATTTTCCCTTTTTTTTGGGTAACGAACCAAATTTCCTATGTTTGCATATATAAAATTATAAGAATGAGTCTCTGATCTAATAGCTTCCAGTATATATGGGATGCATCTATTCTTTCCATAATTTCACTAAATTCTATTTTTCATTTTTCTCTTATCAAGCTATTAATTTGTTTTACCCTTGCTGTGATCTTTTGAGAATTGGGAAATTGGACAATCAATCCCGATGTCACCACCAGGAGGTTCTTAAAAAGATTTTCTTCTACCTACTGCACAGTTCAAGGTAAAAAATAATTATCGAATATTTCTAAAAAAAGTTCTAGAAGTCAGATTTAGGGAGCTTATTAGATGATACAAAATATTTTAAATTCTTTGGGGGTAGTTGATTTTTTTATTTTTATTTTTTTTTGAAGAAAATGTTATTTGATAAAGTGTCTGTAGTGTTTATAATGAATTATGAGCTGACACAAGATGTGTTTGAGGGTTCAAAAAGTGTTCAAGTGTAAAAAAGAGATATCAAATTCAAAAACACATCATGTGTCAATCAATGGCATGCCTACATAGGCCTGTGCCACCATAGAAAATCATTCTCTCTTTTTTATAATTTTGAGGATGGTTGTTTTCTTAATTTATTTAATAATAACTTATTTTAAAAGTAGTTTGGTTTGAATCCTTTGTTTTGTAATTCAGTAACTTATAGATATTAAATTAACAAATGTAGAATCAGCTTTCTTCCTTCTTGTAAGAATGGTGTTCTTCTTTAACAAATCCACCATATTTTGTAGTTGTCAGTTCCATTAAACCACCATATTTTATTATTTTCAGACCCATTCTTTGGTTATTTACTCTCTCTTTTTTTTTTTTTTTTTCCTGTATTCCTTACATCCCTCTAAATGTGATGGCGATAGGTAGAACAGCTGGGTTGGTCCACCCTTCAAGTAGGTATATGGTGGCTCAGGCAATTGTACTAGGCAATGCAATCATTAAGTGCCTAGGATCCAATCGAATTATTATAGCCATAGAAGTATTGGTAGCACTTAATTAAAAAGCTACAATAAAAATAAATCTTAGCAACTACACTAAAAAAAAAATAATAAATAAACAGAAGGAAAAAAAAGAAGAAGCCACTTTAAGAGCATTTATGAAGAGAATAAAAGAAGATTAAGATGCCGCAAGAAGAAAATCTTCAAAATAAAAACTTAAAAAATTATGCAAATAGGTCATTCTTTAGATTAGCAAGATGATCGATGTTCAAATGTAGTCACAACTAAAAGGTATCACTCTCCAAAAGTCATGCAAACCAATCAATTATTATTTTATTTAGTAGTTTATTTTTTAGTAAATGATTCATTTAGTGGTTAATATGCTTTTTTTGTTTTGTAAGTATGTATAGTTAATATGATATATAATGTAAAATAATCGAAATACTTATGTGTGTGTGTGTCTGTGTGTGTTTTGTGGGGGCTAGAGGGTTGAAAACTAACAAACCTATTGTAACGACCCACATTTTTATTTAAAGGGTAAAAATGTAATTTTACTCTTGTAAGGAAAAATTTGTTATTTCACATGTTTAAATAGACCATAGAGTGGTTTAAGAACCCATTGGACCATGTTAGAAGTGTAAGACCTAAGTTGGGCCTCAAACCTATCAAGTTTAAAAGATATCCCAACTTTGCATTTGGGGTACCTTTGCAGGCCTATTGACATAAAACCTGAGATAATTAGAGGATCATGTCATACCTTGATGGAAATATCTATGAGTCTAAGTTTTATAAAAACAAACAGTGTACAATTATGAGTTTCTTAGAAGAAGTTATGTTCATTTTACCACGAGGTATCTGTGCTGACAGCCTGTGTATTTAGGGTAACTTTCTAGGCTCACTAACACCAATCCTGAGTGAACTAGAATATGAACCATACCTTTCTATAAAAGTATTTAAGTCTAGTTTTCAACCCAATAAACAATTCATAAAAATGAGTTTCTAAAGAAAGTTATGGCCATTTTAGTGTGAAGGGGTCAAACCTAGAAAAAGGGCATCTGGATAGATCCAACCCATGTCAGATGGATCCGACTCATGCTAGATGGATCCGCACTTAGAGGATCGATCCGGGATCTCAGAGATTTATAAAAATATTCACAAAATAGTGCTGGATCAATCCAGAATCCTTGTGGATCGATCCGATACCTCTTTGGATCGATCCGACACCCTTCGGATTGATCCGAATTGATCCAGATTGTGATTTTTTTGGAGCAAAATCAATATTTCTTCATTTTGGGGAGTGTAAGATCTCTTTAACTTAATCCAAAACCATATAAATAAGATAAAAAAACCCTAATGACCTCATTTACACTAAGAAGGAGAAAGATAGAGAGGTTTAGAGGATTTGTGAGCTAAGTGTGAGAGTTCTTCCCCAAATTAGTTTCACTCCCAACTTTGAAAATCTTGCTAGAATGGATAGTTTTCTTCTTGAATATTTTAGTTTTACTTGATTTGTATTATATTAATATCATTTTACAGAGAATAGAGGAAATGACAAGGAAGTTCTTCTTCAAGATCTTCTTAAAGAGTAGGAAAAGAAGCTTAGGTAAGTAGTTATGCAAAACTTACTTCATTTTTGTATGTTTTAGGTTTTTAGAAGTTTTGTAATGGTAAAATTTTGATTATATGAATGTCTTCCCATATGTTTGTGAAGCCCTTTTATTATGACCTTAGAAACCCAAATACTTGTGGTGATTTGTGATGAGACCTTGCCATATTATGTTAGGATCTTAGAAATCCCCAATCTAATTTGTAAAAAAAAAATGGTTTTACATCATATGTATATGTGTTTCCTCGAGATGTTGGATGTCTTTGGATTCCTTGCATTTGCTTGTGGCTCCCATGATAAATTTATTCAAATATATGTTGGCTTATGATAATTTGTGATGCTTATTTGACTTCATATGCTAGTTCATTAACTTTTGCACTCTACATATTTGATAAATTACCTCTTAATGCTTCTCTTACCATATAAATGTTTCTTAGGTGCCTTTTGATGATACAATAAATGCCTATGATGATAGATTTATTCTTCATTGCTAGTTAATGAATGTAATATGTGAATAACATATGTTCTTGTGTTAAGATTAAAAAATGATCATACAATATTATTAAAGTAAGTTGGTCATGAACCAATGAGGAGTGAAATGAACAAAGAATTAAGAAAAACATAAAAAAATATAAATAAGAAGTGTCAAGATATAAATGTTACGGTTTAAATGTCAATGTATAAAGGTCAAGTTGTAAGGGTTAAGATCTAAAGGTCAAGATCTAAATGTCAAGATGTAAAGGTTGAGATATAAAGGTCAAGATTTAAATGTCAATATATAAATGTTAAGATGTAAAGTCAAGATATGGTCAATGTCCTGCCATTGGAGATAAATACAATGTGCAACTTCCTATCAAGGTCTTACCATTGGAGATAAATACAATATATAATACTCTATCAAGGTCAAGTTATGGTTAAGGTCCTACCATTAGGGATCAGTACAATGTGCAACTTTCTATCAAGGTCCTTCAATTAAGGATATAATACAATGTATCAAAGTGAACAAAAGTGTACAAAAGTATAAAGTAAGTGAAATAAGAGTGTAAGCAAGTGAAGCCAAATGTGTATAAATTGTAAGGTAAGTGGAAGAAAAGCGTAAGCAAGGCTAAGAAACCATAATAAGAGGAAAATAAGAGTTTATGTGAAAGAAAGAACGTTTAAGGGAGAAAGAGAAGCATCTAAGTTTCAAGAGTAAAGTAAATTTATAAGTCATGTAAAGAAAGAAAAGTATTAAGATAGAAAAATAGAGATTGAGAATGATATACCCCTGAATGTGTTGGTCCTTGTGACCTTTATATATGCGTATGGTTTTTATGACTCCACATACCCTTTCATGGGTTGCCCCTTTGTGGGCCCGTAGACCCTTATGTGGGTTGCCCCTTGTGGACTTGGAGATCCTTTCATGGGTTACCTCTTTATGGGCCCGTAGATCCTTATGTGGGTTGCCCCTTGTGGACTCAAAGACCCTTTCATGGGTTGCCCCTTTGTGAGCTTGTAAATCCCTATGTCAGTTGCCCCTTATGGGCTCGGAGACCCTTTAATGGGTTGCCCTTTATGGGTTAGCCTTATGGTTTCAGGTACGCAATCATCAGGTCACATTAATAGGTGAAGATGGCCATCGTGCCCATTGGTTTTACGACCTTGGAAACCCTTTTATAGGTTAGCCTTATGGCTTAAGGTACCCAATCATTGGGTCACATTAATAGGTGAAGACGACTATTGTGCCCATTGGTCTGATGACCCCAGAGACCCCTTTGTGGGTTAGCCTTCATGGCTTTAGGTATCCAATCACTGGGTCACATTAATAGGTGAAGAAGACTATCGTGCCCATTAATCTTATGACCACGGAAACCCCTTTGTGGGTTAGCCTTTATGGATTCAGGTACCCAATCACCGGGTCACATTAATAGGTGAAGACGGCCTTAGTGACCCAATATATGCTATATGTTATGTTATGATGGAGACTCCTATGTGGGTTGCCCTTTTCGGGCATGAAGACCCTTACATGGGTTATGTGATGTGATGTATAGGAGACCCCTTACATGGGTTATATGATGTAATGTGTCAGAGACCTTTACATAGGTTATGTGAGATGTTGTGTTAGAGACCCCTTACATGGGTTATATGATGTGTTGTGTCAGAGACCCTTTTATGGTTTATATGTATTATGCTAGGTTGGAGACCTAATATAACTTATGTGATATGATGTGTAGGAGACCTTATACGGTTATATGATATTCATGTTGGATTCCCCTATATACATTATGTTATGTGCTTATTTGGAAACCTTTCATCATTTATTTACACTTAGATATGTTATGTGGTAAAACACTATTGTGAAACACTTGACATGTAACATATATGTTCCTAAACTATGTAAAAACAATAGAGACTTATGATAGTTCTTCCACTAGGGTACAAGTCAATGCTAAAAGAGATAAATGATTAGTGTTAAACGACAAATGAAAAGTGATAAATAAATATTGAGAAAAAGACAATAAAAACTAATAAGTGATATGTGAAGACATGATGAATGATAAGTAATAAACAATATTGTCAATGATAAATATTAAGGTAATTGTAGATTTGTTGAATATTGAAGTAGAAGTTTATATGTCTCATTATACAAATATGTTGTTATGCTTGTTTATTGCTTAAGAATGGTGCTTGCTTAGTTAATAATGATTTGTTTATACATATTTTTATTATAAAAGTGTGGTCTATGATTAAGAAATGAATAAATACTCTTTAAGATGTACACTAAATATCTTCACTATGAATGGATTGTGAAATATTTACCATGTGATTATAATCACATATTACTATGTATATTGTCAATGATAAATATGAGAAGAATGTCATGAGGATGTAAGATCATGTATATTGCTATATGTAGATGTTAGAATAATGCCATGTGTAAATAGGATCATGAATATTGCTATGTGTAAATAGGATCATACATATTGTCATGTGTAAACATTAAAAAAATACCATGTGATCACGTGTATTGTCATGCCTAGTTCTTACATGATGGACTATGATGATGAATGTATAGATTTTGTGATGTTTAGTAGATGATATATGTACACTAACATATGTATATACTCTAGAGAATGGTATTTATTTGATATGGAGATAGAATCAGTATTTTCATACTAAAAGATCCGTGTTTTACCCGTCCGGTTTCTGTAATGGGTTTTGTGTACCTACTTACGAGCCGTAAATCTAACCCATCCATACCATTTTTATTACATGAGAGGTTTAGTACATGTGCACCTTTTTGGAATAGTTTGAGGCTGAAGATGAGGCATACGACTGATGTCTTTCCTTCTAGTTGTTTTAGTCCAATTTAGACTTGTACCCTATATTAGATTCTAATATGGATTGTATTAATAATAAAGTTTGACTTGAGACTTATAGTTTTATATTTATGATATAACGATTAGAAATTAGTAACTTGGTAGTTTACTTATATGTTTTAGTGTATTTCCTCTACACACTTAAGATTTTGGTTAGATGTGATAGTTTATGATTCCGCTACTTATGTTGTTTTAAAGTTAAAGTTAAGTATTCTATGAAGATAACAGGTTTAGGTAAAAAGGCTTAAATTTATAGCAGATTTCGTATGGATCCGATTTAGTAGCGTTCTGGTTCATGCCCGAATAAGGTAGTGAATTTTCGGGGTCGTTACACTTATCCCTAAGTAGTAGTTCAAA
Source organism: Platanus orientalis (assembly GCA_025762735.1). Taxonomy (NCBI): domain Eukaryota; kingdom Viridiplantae; phylum Streptophyta; class Magnoliopsida; order Proteales; family Platanaceae; genus Platanus; species Platanus orientalis. The sequence goes on from JAOXJP010115604.1 coordinate 12,174, forward strand.
AATTGAACTTCAATGGATTAGTGAATTTGACAACTGATGTGTCCAGAGTTACCTTGCAGTTTTCCTAATTTTATAGACAATCATAGAGCAAAAAAACAGAAAACCACAATCCACTTGAGGCTAATTTCTTTTATATGGTTCAAAAATTTGGTTGCCTATATCATTGGCCATGTAAGCAATTGAAATTATAATGTTTAAACTATTGGTCATTGGATTGATAATTGCATATACTATAATTTTTATTCGAGGTTGATAGCTATTACCAAAAAAAAAAAAAAAAACATTAACTTTGTCTATGCCTTTATGGAAGAACAACTAAAAATAATAATACATTACTCTAAGTTTTATCAATCTCATTAATTTTCTACTCATTAAAAATTCTTAACCCACATTTTTATATGTAAAAAACGCATCTCAAACCACATTGCCCATGCGAATTCGTACGAGTTCACAACTAGTATATATATTAAAATAGTAGCCTCACGCGTCCTTTCTCTCTCATCCACGTGAACACTCTTAATTTTTTTCTCAAATTCCCATAATACCCTTTAAAACCCACTTTGTATATTTCACATGCCCAATGAATAAAACCATTTTCTACATTTAAATGTCTTTTTCTATCATGAACTCTTTCTCTCTCTCATAATCTCCTCCTAAATTTTCTCCCAAAATTCTCTAAGATCTTTTTAGATAACTCTTAACTTACTTTTAGCAACACAATTTAAAGGAATTTATGATAAATACCCTCTAAATCTTTCTAAAATCCCTAAAATCTCTCTTATTGTAGAGATTCAATCCCCCCTAAACGTGGAGATACATTAAAGATACCATACCAACCCAATCATCACATGCCATGTGGACACCCCATTATATAACTATGATACTCTCATATGCCTCCCTCTCCCAACTCCTAAAATCTCTCACGTTACTCCTTTTAACCGTTTTAAGTAAATTATTCTTTTTCCTAAAATATTTCATTCAAATCAAAACACCCTCAAGCCCCTTCTTTTTCACACAAAGGCTAATGATATTTTAAAATTTTGGAAACTTCTCTTTGTACGTCCCCTTACCAAATAAACCTTCTTTTATGAAATCCCCAAATGAAATTTCTTCTAGCTATAAATACCCTAATCAAATGTCTCGGTTTCCATCAAGGACCACAAGTATTCTGTGTGCAGAAAGAAGATGGGGATGTGTTCATAGAAGGAAGAAGGTGATGCTCATGATCTAATGGCCTCCAAGCCAAATGCAACTTGGCTTTGTTGGGGGCACCTCCCATCGTTTATTTTTCCAATTTATTTATTTATTTTAAATAAAGAAGTCAAAGCAAGCAGGATTTTCACTTCCCAGTTCCCACTTTCAACACAGAACCAGATGATCTATTAACTAGACTTGGTACTCAAATCCTTGCTTTTTTCCTTCAAGCTTTCTAGGTAGTGAGATGTTGTGGGCTGAGTCACACCTTGCTGATATGATGTTATCTTCATTTTTCATCTCTAAATAGTGTATACAAAAGGTTATATAAAATTAGAAGATTTAAAATTATATACATACCCAACCTATTCAATTTGCTTACACCTTTTGAGTGTTCTCCAGTTTTATCAAAATCAAAATATGTTGCTGATTTTATATATTAGTTGAATGTGTAGCATATATTGCTGACAATAAGTAATAAATAAATAAGTAACAGGTTTTTGGCATTTATTTTCTTTGATTGTTAATTATGTTTATTCCAAAAATTGTTATTTTAGTCTTATTGTTGTTGCAAATTCAACGAAAAGCCCTGCATGATTAGTGTTTTTGGATATTTATGTG
>JAOXJP010115615.1:0-13987 GCA_025762735.1 Platanus orientalis
ATAGAAGATTGAACATGAAAGGCTTAGAAGATTGAATGTGAATGGCTCATGAGTAGAGGCTTATTGTAAATTGACAACCATAGTTCTCTACAAAATGCCTATATCTTGAATAAGATTATGGTTCTATACATAATTGCCATGATTGAAAAAGATTAAACGTTTTATGGGTTCCCATGTCTAGAAAAAGGTCATGGTTCTACATAAAATGCCCATATGTTGAAGAACATTTATGGTCTACAAAATCTTTTGTATTTTGTGAAGAAAATCATGGTTCTGTATAAGCTACTTTTTTTTTGTTTTTTGCTTTTTCTTCTTTTGAACTCTTTTTTTTTTGTTCTATTTTTTTTTGAACCATTGATTCTTCTTCTTTTGCTTTGAATTTGTAGAGATATGAACATGAACTTGAAAATGTAGAAGTAGAATAGGTAGGAAAATGTTTTAGCAAAATGACCGTTCAAGGTCTTTTTATAACAGAAGTCTATTTTATAGTAGTTAAGCAAAGAACCTTTTAACTAGGTCCAAGTTTACAAATTTGGGGAAGTCTTCCCTGTCCATGTTTCCTAGTAGTAATGCCCCACTGGATAGCTTCTGTTTGACAATGAAAGGTCCTTCGTAGTTTGGTCGAAGTTGCCCTCGTGGTGCCTGCTCATGTGGAAGGATTTTCTTGAGAACTAAGTCTCCTTCAACATCTCTAGATCTAACCCATTTGTTGAATGCTGTGGCCATGCGCCTTTGATAGGCTTGTCCATTGCTCATTGCTTGTAGTCTTTTCTCATCAATAAGATTCAGTTGATCATGTTGGACCTATCGTGCCCATGCTGACTCTAGAATCTTTGCCTCAGCTATGACTCTGAGACTTGGAATTTCAACTTCAATTGGTAGGACTGCCTCCATGCCATAAACCAATGAATAGGGGTTGCCCCTGTTGAAGTGCAAATTGATGTTCTATAGGCCATCACTACATAAGGCAACATTTCATGCCAATGGGAGTGATTAGCAGTCATTTTCTATAAGATGTTCTTGAGATTCTTGTTAGCTGCTTCTACTGCTCCGTTCATCTATGGTCTGTATAGAGAGGATCGATGGTGGTGAATCTTAACCTTTTTGCAAAGTAGTTCAAGATCTTTTCCCACAAAATTAGTTACATTTTCAGTAATGATTTTGCTGGGAACACCGTATCGGCATATGATGTCTCTCTTGACAAATCTGGTTGTGTTCTTCATGGTGACTACTACTAGAGATACGGCTTCGACTCATTTGGTGAAGTAATCGATAGCCACAATGATGTACAGATGTCCGTTGGCTGCCTTGTGAGGCATGGGTCTTACTACATCAATTCCCCACATGGAGAATGGCTAAGGAGTAGTCAAGTTACGCAGTTCAAAAGCTGGTGCTTTAATAACGTTGGCATAAGACTGGCAAGTGTGGCACTTCTTCACATGTTGACGGCAATCTGTTTTCATAGTTAACCAATGATAACCTAATCTGAGGATTTTCTTAGCAAGCATGAGCCCATTCATGTATAGGCTGCATTCTCCTCCATGGAGATCTTCAATGATGGTGGAGGCTTCTGCTTCATCTATACATCTCAAGAGAACATGATGTGGGGATTTCTTGTACAGGGTCCCTCCATGTAGTACAAATTGAGTAGCTTATCTCCATAAGGCACATTGATCATTCTTAGATGCCATGGATGGAAAAGTTTGATCTTCTAGATAATTCTTGATGTCGAGGAACCATGGTTCCCTGTTTAAATCAATAGTTGTAATTTGAATGTAATAGGCTGGCTCATTCTTCTGCTCAATCTTGATTGGTGTCAAGTCTGCCCCTTGAGGGATGTCAATCATTGAAGCCAATATGGCTAAAGCATCTGTAAAGTTGTTCCTTCTTCTGCCAATATAATTAAAAGTCAGATATTTGAAGTTCTTGGACAGTATTTGTAGGCATTCATGATAGTCTAGAAAATTTTCCTCCCGAATGAACCAGTCTCCGGTTGCTTGGAAGATAATAAGTGTTGAATCTCCATAGACTTCTAGTTTATCAATGCCAAGATCAATGGCTGCTTTCAAACCTATGTTGCAAGCTTCATATTCTGCTATACTATTGGTGCATTAGAAATGTAGCCTTGCGGCGATCGGAATGAGGACACCTGTAGGGGAAATGAGCACGGCTCCAATCCCACAACCTAATTGATTGACAGCTCTATCTAAACACATCTTCCATCTGACTATCTTGCTTGATTCAACTTCAACACAAAGTATGATTTCATCTAGGAAGTCAAACTTTAATGATAAAGGTTCATCTGCTAGGAAATTGGCTATGACTTACCCCTTGTTAGCTTTCTGTGAGACATAGATGATGTCGAATTCAGATAGCATCATGAGCCATTGGGTAGTCCTTCTTGTGGTTGCAGGTTTCTCGAATAGATACTTGATGGGATTTATCTGAGAAATCAGAAATACTTTGTATGAAAGGAAGTAGTGCATAAGTCTTTTGGTGACATAGACTAGAGAGAGGTAGGTCTTCTCAAGTGGGGAGTATCTAGTTTTGTAGTCAAAGAAACGCTTACTTAGATAGTAGATGGTCTATTCCTTCTTCCTTGTCGTGTCATGCTGTCCCAGTACACATCCCATGGAGCAGTCATGCACAATCAAATATAGGATCAACGGGCTGTCTAGCTCTGAAGAGACCAACACAGGTGGGCTTAGCAGATACTTATTGATCTTGTTGAAGGTAGCTTGACAATCATCATTCCATTTGGGTTGGAACGTTCTTCCTCAGTAGTTTGAATAAGGGCTCACAGATGGGAGTGAGTTAAGCAATGAAACGATTGATGTATTGGACATGACCCAAGAAATTGCGTACATCCTTCTCTATGTGAGGTATAGGCATTCCAATGATTGCTTTGGCTTTAGAAGGGTCAACTTCTATGCCTCTTTCATTGATGATGAAGCCTAGTAATTTCCCATGGGAGGCTCCAAAGATGCATTTGTTTGGGTTCAACTTCAGCCTGTACTTCCTCAGTCGGGCAAACAGCTTTCGTAGATGTGTCAGATGATCTTCTCTGTAATGGGATTTGACAATCATGTCATCAACATAGACTTCCATCTCTTTGTTGATTATGTCATGGAAGAGGGCAGTCATGGTTCGGTATGTTTTCCCTGTGTTCTTGAGACTGAAGGGCACTACTTTGTAGTAGAATGTGCCCCAAGGGGTCGTGAAAGCAGTCTCCTCTCGGTCTTCCTCGAACATCTTTATCTGGTTGTAGCCTGAGAATCCATCCATGAAGGACATCATCTCGTGTCTGATAGTATTGTCTTTGAGCACATTAATGTGGGGTAAAGGAAAGTCATCTTTGGGACTAGCTCTATTAAGGTCTCTGTAATCTATGCACATTTGGACCTTGCTGTCCTTCTTAGGTATAGGGACAATGTTGGTTAACTATTGAGGATATTGGACAGACAAAAGGAAACCTGCGTCTAGTTATTTTTGGATTTCTTCTTTGAGGGCTAGGAACCATTCTGGTCATAGGAGCCTAGGATTTTACTTGATGGGATGAATATCTGGGTTAATGGGAAGCTTATGGGTGACAAGGTCTGTGTCCAGACCAGGCATGTCTGCATAGGTCTATGCAAAGATGTCTATGTACTCTTAAAGCAAACTTAACAGGGCATGCCCCAGATCTAAAGTGATGGGGGTTCCAATTTTCACCATTCTAGGCATGGTTTCTGACCCAAGATTGACTTCTTCGAGGTCATCTACCGATGGAAGGTTTCGGTTCTCTTGGCGCTCGAAGGCCTCAATCACCTCTTTTGGCATTACTTCCTCATCATTCCATTCTTCTTGCTCCTATTTTTAGTATGAATTTACATGAAAAAGGGTATTTAATACCCGAGGAACAACTGGACTTGGAATCAGCTCCAAGTTGCCTATATACCCAATGTTTGTGCTGATCACAAGCTTAATAAAGTTTGTTCAACTGGGATCAAGTTGCACGTAGTTCTGGTCTTGGAGTGGACCAAATTTTTAATTTTTTTTGAAAAGTAGTTGAGCTTGAAGTTACTTCTTAGGTTGCCTACATACTTGACTTTTAGTATAAGTGCTTTTGAAAACATTGCCACACTTAGTTCTTTGATTTACAAGGGCAAAGAAACAAAAAGATTTTTCAAAAAGTGACTGGGCCTGAAGTTGTGTCTCAAGTTGCCTACGTACCCCTTACAAGTGCACTAGTCGAATGTTTTGACAATTCATGAGTCATTAGGGATCAAGTCTACATAGTTCTTATATAAAAGGGTGCAAAGAAAATACTAAAAAGCTTTTTGAAAACATAAACTGAAGTAGAGAATGGTCGGCTCTTCCTGACCTCTTTTCTCGATCAATCAATCCATCACCTGGTCTTGATCTTCTGCTGTAGTTGAGTTGGCTTTCCCAATCTGCTTTATGGTGTTCACGGGTATCCATGTTTCTGGTATGTTGACTTGGTCAGGGTCAAGCTCATCTAAGTCTAACTCTCCACCCGCAATAAGTGATTGGAGTGCTTCTTTGACATCACCGGGGAGTGAGAGTAAACTTAATGGGGCTAGGTTGTCCTTCCTATGTTCTAAGGTGTTGGGGGTTGAACTTTCCCTGACCTCAAGGATGAACAACTTAAAGCTGGACATGTGGATATGAGGAGCAGCCTTAAGATGATAGGTAGGGTATTGACTGATGATTGGAGGTGGGATTGTGATTAGTTCTATTGGAATGTGTTCTATGCCGATCTTGGATGGGACTGTTTGAGTTGGTGCTTTAGTTGGTAAGGTGACACAAGTCTTGGATAGTTCGGAAGCTGATACAAAATGCTATGCAGTCTTATAGCCGGCTTTCTTCTTTCTATTCTTCTTGAGAAGGTGCTGGATCAATGGTTTGAACCTTAAGCCTGCCTTGTACAACACTCTGATAGCTTTAACGAGGTTCTTTCTCCCTTGAGAATATTTGCTCAGGCCTTTGTTTGGATCGAACCTCATCTTAGCTATCATATTGAACTTCGGCAGAAGTATTTCAGCCTTCCTTTTCACTTTTATTGCCTCTACTTGTGTGTGCACGACCTTGAACTGGTATAAGGTGAAAGTGTTTGGTGCTTGCAAACTCCAGACTCCCAATATCTTCTACCTTGTCATTGTGATGACATTTGTATCTACTGGTACTGTGATGACTTCATCATTGATGATGAACTTAACTTTCTGATGGAGTGTGGATGGTATGGTGCCTACTTGATGAATCCACGGTCTTCCCAGCAGCATGGTGAAGGAGGATGGTATGCTCAATACTTAAAACATTCTCCCTTCTATCACTAGGGAAATGAACACTTCTCCTTGGCCAGGACTAACTGAGTTGTCGAAGGCCCTTATGTCACATGGGTTGGGTTTCACATAGTTTGGGGGAACTCCCAATGTGTCCAATGTATCCTTGGTACAAATATTCAACACGGATCCATTGTCCACCAAGATAAGGGGGATGCACATGTCTGAGTGGCGTGCCGTGATGTAGATGGCTCTGTTGTGTACTGTGTCACCCTCGGGGATCTCATCTTTTGAGAATGTGATGACTCGTGGTGTGGATACTCTAGCCACCATTTTTTCCAACCTATCTGGTGTGATTGATGCATCCACAAAGGACTTTCTGAATATGCTTAGGAATCTCTCATTGTACTGTTCTGATGTCAATAGAAGGCCCAAAATGGAGACCTGTGCAGGTTTCTTGGATAATTGCTTGATCAAGAATAGGTGAGACTTCCAAATGGTTGCTTCCAAAATCTTATTCTCTTTCTTTTCTTTTACTTCTCTAGTTTGTTTTTGTGCCTCTTTCTTGGCTTCTTCTTCTATCATTTTCTTTTTCTCTTTGCCCTCAGGATGCAGATATGAGATTGGCTTAGAGACTCTACCTGATTGGGTGATAAAGGCTGTGAGCTCATCTAGCTTGTCTTTTGAAAGCTCAGGATCTGCAACTTCTCCGACCAAGTAGCCCAAGGGGACTCGATTCAGTAGGTATTTGATTCTGGTTGGTGGAGGAATATTGATGACTTGATAAGGAGATGAAGGTCAGTAAGTTGGGCATATAATGATGGTGGTGGGATGATATGGGATGATAAGAATGGGTCATGAGTTGTTGAACCTTCCTCGTATATGTTTACATCAGGGGAAAGAGCTATCATTGGGCAATCTGGGGCTATTTTCCACATGTGAGCGAGTAGGTGCTCATATCCAGGAGGGGGAATGGGCTCTGGGAAATGTCCATTTAGGGTGGACACTTAATTGAAGTCAAGTAGGAAAATGAATTTCTTAGGCTCTGAGATATTGGTGATGTAGCTCGAGGGACTGAATTGGGTGCTGGTGAGACCGATTATGTTGACCCCTTTTGGTGGTTGGTGGTTGGTGGTCAGGGAGCAGGTTTTGGATGATGTTTGAATTTAGTGGAGGATTAGTGGGTGTAGGGTCAAATGATACCTTACCCTCGTCAATTAGGTCCTGGATATCGTGTTTCAAATGGAAACACTTGTCGAGGGTGTGCCCTAGAGTTTGATGGTATTCACAATGCTCCGTTCGGTTATAGCAATAGGGTAGAGGGTAGGGAGGAGGTCTTGGGTCAAGAAATTGTAATAGTCTTTCTTGATGAGGTATTCCATGATGTATTTGTAGGAGTAAGGTAGTAGGGTGAACTTCCTTTTCTTCTTTTCTTCTCTAGATGCACCTGGGTATTTAGGTTGGTAGAACTACTGTGTCTGAGGAGGAATGACATTCATAGCTGCTGGGTAGCTGTCTGTTGGCTATGGCGGAGTCAGAACGTGACCGCTGCTATAGTTAGGCTGAGGAATCTTAATGGCCTGAACAAAATTTGCTTCTGGTTTGGTGACAGTTGCCTTCTTTGGTATACTTTTGGTGGAGTTGGTGTGAGCAAGGGGCACATTTTGTACCAAACCTACCTTGATAGCCAACTCTACTTTTATGGCTTTGTCGACAACCTCGGTAAAGTTGTTTTGGGATACGGTCAAGAGCATCAACTAGTAGGTAGGACCCAACGTCAACATATAAGTGGATATGATGTCCTCCTCAGAGATAGAGTGTTTTAGGTTGGAGGTCTTCAATCTCCATTTGTAGGCAAAGTCTCTGATATTCTCTCCTGAGACAGGTCTCATTCCTTTAGTTGGTAGTAACTCAAGGTTGAACCTATAATGATTGAGGAATGACCACGTTAGGGCCCTCCATGTACTAATGCTACTCTTCTCTTGATTCACCAACCACTTTCCTGCATTCTTCTCTAGGCTCTAACCAAACATCTGGACCAAGATCTGCTCATCATATCCCCATTAGAACATAGCATTACAATACATATGGAGATGCATCCTAGAGCAGGTGGTGCCGTCATATTTCTTGACATTTGACATTTAGAAGTTTGGTGGTAGTACGCCCCCGGGGTGGATGCAGAGATCCTCGAAGTCCATGGAGATGGGGAACTCTCCCCCTTTTATTAGTTCTACCTCTGCTATAAGCTTGGCTATCTGTGCACTGGTCTCATCCTTTGGAGGAGTAACACTCCCCTTCCCTTTACTGTTTGATGTAGCTGGTCCGTACTGCTCTTCTATATTGGAGGTGGTTTGGTATTTTGGTTGTTCATATGTGGTCATGGTTTAGAGTGGTGCCATTACCTAGATGGGGCCTTGAGTGTGTGATAGAACATGCAGCAGAGCTTGCTCGACAACACTGGGAGGTGGTGGTAGCTTAGATACCATATCCCGGGTGTGAGGCCCCTCTTGATTCATTAGATATTTGAACATCAGCTTCTTGAAGTCGGTGAGGGTAGGAATTTGAGGCTGCTCATTGATGCTGGATTGACTAAGAGGTGGTAAAAAGGTTTGGGATAATGAAGAAGATTGACCAAATTTGGGGGTGGATGTCTAACCATGCCGGGACATGAAGTCCCCCATTAACCACTCTACTTCAGACTTAAATCCATTCGGGAGGGTACCTTTGGGAGTAGTCCTACCCGGAGGCGGGTTTCTTGAGGATGCCTCTGGGAGGGTAAGAGGTGTAGTGCTTGTTGTAGGCGGGGGTGTCAACTTGTCACCCATTGCTTTCCTCTGTCATGCCTCTTTCTGCTTCTACAGTCGAGTCTCTAGGGGAGCAATTGTAGCTTGCTTAACTAAGTTAGAAGGAAAGAAGAGTGTATTGTTATTATTTTGCAAGGTTCATTTACTACATCCATTCATAATTGCTAGCCAGGTGCTTTTACAAGTGCATATGTTATACAAGTGAATTCATGTCCTTTGATGAACTATAAGGTTTTTGGAAAATAAAACTCTGTACAAAATATACATATCGAAAATGATTGCAAAAGGAGGGGGTACTCACCCCAATACATCAGAAAATGAATAAAGAAAACACAATCCTAAAGATCAGGTAACATTGGAGGTGATGGAGGTGACACCGGTTCGTAGCCCAAGGAGAAGATCTGTTCTCTCAGCTTATGAACCCATGACTATATCCACTGATCTTGTACAAAGGCTAAGCTATTGCTACACCTCATCTTGAGTCCCAAATCTTCATGGGAAGTTCTACTATCATTGAGCTTGCTTTTCAAGGAGTGAATGAGCTCGGCTTGAGTTGTGTTCCATTGTTGAGTGCACTCACACAAGAACACAGCCTCCGTACGCAAAATTATGTCAATTTCTAAGACAACCTTGGTTTGGGCATGCAAGGCCCATTCCTCAGGTAAGTCTATCAATGCTTGCTTATACTCTGCTTGAGTATGAGAAGGCTCTCTGTGTGATGAAGATGCTGATTTGGTGCACAGCCTCTTGTTCGAAGAAGCGGATGGTGCAGGGGTAGCAGACTATAGCAGAGGCTTATGTGAAAGCCAGTGCTCATATGTGGGTGTCATGGCCTATGTTTTTTGCAGATACTAGCTGTGGGTGTCCTAAGACTCTAGTATGCGAGTCACCCCATAAAGCTGCTAGTATAGATCGTGATTGATTAGATGTACAATGATCAAGTTTGCTTATATCTTCAAAGACTGTGGGGAAGTCAAAGAGATCTTGCCTAAGTGCAAATTGTCAAAGGACGTGTATGGGTACATAGGGAGTGTTTTGGTGGACTCCCGTGATAACCATGTATGTGCGGTCCTTAGTAGCGAGAAGTGGGTAGCGTGCATTGTGCCACCTGAGATGCTAGGTGATTTGTTCAGGAAGCATGGCAGCTAGCACGTTTTAATAACCCAATGTGGTTGTTTTGTTTGGCAAGGATCGACTTTTGATGTGGATCTGTGTTGGAGTTAGATCCTATGACACATAAGCTGGGATGGATGCAAGGATGGACAGATGTTCTCGTAACCAAGCTTGTAAGAAAGCTAGGCAACCATATAATTGACCTTTGTGATGTTGAGCACAATGTGAGAGACTGAAGATAGTCTCTGAGATGATCATAGGTGTGAGTATCTTTTTCTATAGATGCTGGTTTAAGATATTGAGTAAGACGCCATTTGATGTGATGGCAGCTATGTGATAGCAAAAGCTGTCCTAGGACAACTAAAGTGAATGTCTTGAACTTGATAGGGTTGTCGAAGTCGTCGACTTTTTTCCAACCTTTTTCCAATATAAGGTCGAAAGGGCAATGTAAGTATTCTCCCATAGCTTCCTTAGGGAGGGAGGCTTTGGAGATGTCCAATGCATGGAAGTTTTTGAGGTAACTAGGCTTGTGAACCGGGATTACGGCATTGATGCCGAGACAATGTTCCCAATTTAGGAAGGATTTGACTTCCTCGATAGTGTGTGAAAGTTCTTGTTCTCTAAAGTGGAAAACCATGGATGTCGGGTCCCAAAAGGATATAGCTACCTTTATTAGTAGCCAATCCAAGTTAATTTGGGCTAAGGCCAACGTTGCTCCTAGCCGATTTTGGTTTTTCCAAACTTCCTGCTCTTTGGGGGGAAGCGTAATTTGGGTATTTGTAAATTTGCAGAGATAATGGGGTATACATCCAATTGTACAAGTTTGTGAGCCATGTCTGTAGGCACAAGTATGAATACAGGGTTAGAAATGTCATTTCATAGTTGAAAACAACATTCTGTAAAAATTAAGCCTAATCCCCATATTTTGTCCCAACGCCTGATTTTAATTGAATTAAAAATCAGACGTTGGGAGCATGATTAGGCATTGAGAGCGGTTACAGCTTTAAATGACCCGCGGTTGGGTCTTTTGTCCTTTTACATTTCAAAGTGCAATTTTCAGTTATAAACAGGAGGAGAGGTCCCCACATCCTTGTTCTTTCTTCCCTTTTTGAATTTTTAACAAAAAAATCCACCTTTCATTAATCACAATGAGCCAAGGAGGATCTAGTTGCCACTTCCTGCTTCTTTTGGTTCAAGAGAAAGCTTTGTGGAAGCACCCTATGGCGGATGAGGTGAGTTTTAGAATTGTTTATGTTCATTCTTTTTATTTTTTATTGTTCTTTGATTTACTTTGTTTTTGATTTGATGTTTCTATTCGTTTTTGTATTTCTCTTTAGATTGCATTATGTTTTTAGGTTTTAAACCATTTGAATGGAATTAGATTGTTTGAATCTTGATTTCGGAATGTTTTAGAATAATTATTCAAAAGTTTTATGGTGGTTTTTGGGTTTTTCAATGCCTAAAAATCATTGCCCTAAATTACAATCGTAATGCCTATTTTTTCCTTTGTTTTTAAAAACAGGCCTTGGAAAAATCAGGTGTTGGCTTGAAAATTAGGCATTGGCATAAAAATAGGCGTTGGCATAAAAAATAGGCATTGGCCTAAAAAACAGGCATTAGGCCTGAGAGATATATTTGCTGTTTTGTTATTTTTTGCTTCTTTTCGATTTCTTTTTGATTCTTTTTATTCTTAATCATTGTTTTAACATATTTTAACATGTTTTAACTTGTAGGCTAGAGGGGGAGTGCAGCGTCACGGCTCTTGGTCTAGAGTCTTGGGCTTGTGGGGGGAGGATGTGTTCTGAATTCCAGAACCGAGTGAAGGCCATGGGCTTTGTCCATTTTCTGAGCTTACCGGTAGTGCAGGCTAACCGGGCTCTTCTTGTGGCATTGGTTGAGAGGTGGTCTCCTATTACACACACCTTCCACCTTCCGATGGGAGAGATCGGGATGCCCCCGATAGATTTCTTCATGATGACAGGGCTCTCCATGGATGGCACACCTCAGCCGAATTTAGAAGATTTTGACTCTGCGTTGGTGGCCTGATGCAAAGGGCCACAACCTATGACGTACTACAAGGGAACTAAGGGCGTCCTCCTATCCTGGTTCAAGAATGACTATGTTTGGGCCACGAACCAGAGTTCTCCTGCCAAGATCGAGTTCTCCACCTGAGCGTTTCTAATCTACATGCTGACTCACTCCATCTTTTGTGGGAAGAGCGACAGAGTCTATTTCTATTTGCGACCGGCCTTAGAGGATCTAGACCTCGTGGCCACGTGGAGTTAGGGTAGGTCTGCCCACGGGTGGATGTACTCCAACATGAACTAGATCTCATCCGGGCAGGGCCTGCATGCTTTTGTGGGTTTGTGCTTCCTATGGGATGTATGATTCTTTTATTTCTTATGTTTTAATTTCATTTTCTTTCTTAATTTTTTTTGACATTACGTCTGATTTTAATTCTTTCTCTTTTGTAGGTGTGGTTTTATGAGCATTTCCCCTCTTTGGCCCCTAGGTGGAGGGGAGAGGAGGTGCTCCACTTCCCTTGTGTGGCAAGGTGGAAGGTTGCCCATACTTGCCACAAGGCCCAGAAGTCCATCTTGGCCTTCCGACGTGACTTGGATCTCCTGACAGCCGACCAAGTAAGTACACAATGCTTTGGTTTATTCATTTGATTTTATTTTCTTTGGAAAATCATTTTCTAAGTTCTATTGTGTCTTTATGTAGATCAAATGGTGCCCGTGGACTCACTGGGCCTTGGGGGCGGAGGATGCCCGAGAACAGACCTCAGCTTGGGATTGGTCTCGCTAGAGGATTGTATTAGTGGCCCTTGGTGAGGTCACCATATACCACGGGGGGAGGTGTTGGTGCTAGGTTGGGGGCGGAGCAAAGGAGTTCATGGTCCCGCACTCACCTCCTCTGGTGATTGACACTGAGGGAGTGACTGGCAGAGGGGAATAGGGCATCGAGGCCTCTGAGTTTTTGGATTAGGCCAGGGATTATCGTGAGTGGTGGGCCACCCAGATTTACAGGCCCTTGGGAGGACCCATTAAGCATCTGGTAAGTGTAGTTTGTTTTATTCTTGTCTTTGAAAAACATTTATTTATTTACTTTATTTTTTTGAAATTCTTAACAATATTTAACTTGTTTGATTTTAACAAAGGGCTGGGGCGCAACTGACAGATGAGCCAGCACCTCCTGTCCGGTGAGGGAGAAAGAGGCGAGTTCCACCGACCGAGCCTCATCTGATGGGTATGATACCTGAGGTTGTGCCAAGGACTAACCTCAAGGGTGGGGCCGGTGAGAAGCTTTTGCTAGGGGTGAAGCTTCCTAAGGGTTGGGTGCCTCCAGAGGGGATGACTCAGGTATGGTTTGATTTGTTTTGAGTACATTTGAGAGTTCATGCATTCTTTCTTTTATTTAGTGTTTTTAACAAAGCTTTGTGTACTTATGCAGGTTTCTAGGGAGGTGTACCTCAGTGGCCTCTAGAAGTTGGCAAGGTGCTTTGCCCTAGTAGGGCAAAAGCACCAAGCCTACCTAATTGAGGTTGCGGCCTTGAAGGCCAGTCATAGGGCTAAGGTAGAGGAGGTAATAGCATCACATCTAATTGTTTTGTATTTTAAACACATTATTAATTTTTTTGACATGTGTATTTTCTTGTTTTACGGTTACAGAGGTAGATCCCCGTTTGAGGGGACACAGGAGATGTTGCTAAGGACATTAAGATGCCCTCTATTGAGCCTAAGGTTGGGCAAACAGGAGAAGTGCCGACTAGGGAGGAACAACTTGAGAGAGAGCAGCCCACATGAGAGCCTGAGATTGGTGGGGAGCAGACTACGGGAGAGCCTGAGGTGCAGACAACACTGGTACCTAGTGGTGTAGTGGCGGTAGCTCCTCTACAGGTTGATGATAGTCCTCTTCCGATCGTACCTAGATGTGGTGTTGTTCCACCCCGTGGTGACGATAGAGTCTGATATGGCGCTAATCACTCATATTCTAGGAAGAGGATGAAGCAAAAGGCCAGGAAGGGGACGGTGGACTATATGGGCAGTAGCTCTGACGAGTGATTAGAGATTAGACCTTTTTTATTTTCTCCTCTTTATTCATTGAGGGGGTGTAATTAAACATTTTTGGTTGATGGGTTGTACATGTGTTAACCTTGGATGACTCTAAACATGTTTTGAGATTTTCATTTTGTTTACTTGGAGGATGCTTAGAACATGAGATTGGTTATGTACATTGTTTACTTGAGGATGCATTTTATTTATCCATTTTCCTTTATTTTTATGGCTTGGTTCACATTTTGTTCTACCTATGTGAGGTCTATGCAATCTACACAATCGTTATACATATTATGCAAAAGGGGTGAGAAGTATTCAAATTTAGACAAGAAGGTAAAAATCGGACCTAATTACCTAAAAAATAATTTGGACTAGTTTTATAAAGTCAGACATGAATTCCTGGTTCTTTTTAATCAATCATGCAAGCAATCAATTGAGATCACAGCAGACAAGCCTAGAGCTAGACCTCTAAGCTAGTAAGTGTAGCCTAAATAACTCTAACCTAAAATGAACTAAATGTGTATCTTCTTTGAGATTCTACAAGATAATGTGTACTAATCAAAACACCTCTCCGAATGATCGGATCATAGAGTGGTAACTGGCTTGGGTAACTCAGAATGGCCGCGCTGACATAGCAACAAATGCTCAAACGGTGTTCCCATCCTATGTGGTAATCCAATGTCGGTCCATTGGTGGGTAATGACCTAGATAAGGGCTCATGAGAGTGATG
>JAOXJP010115626.1:0-13987 GCA_025762735.1 Platanus orientalis
AGGAATATTGTGAAGTGGAAGGACATATTTGTGAAATATCTGTAAAGAAGGGCTTCATTGTTATTTTCTTATCTTTGGGAGTTCAGTTGCAATATATAATAGGAATTATTGCAATTAGTGGTGTGCTAGTTTGTAATTAACAAAAGATAGGGTGTCATTATTCTAGTTTGACTTAAAATAAGGATACTGGGCCTCATAACCTAAGGATAAGAATCCCAAAAGGATCCCACACCCCCTAGGGTTACTTTGACTTCTCAAATACTTTAAATATGGAGGTACCCACGTTCAGAGAAGGTCCTATAACTTTTCAGGAGGTAGGAAAAGTGTAGAGAATTCTAGAGTAGGTGTTGATACTTTGGAGACCGGGTTGAATTGGATTCTTATGTTTGGTTTAGCCATTGAGGTATTCTTCTTAAACTTCCTTTAAGATTAGATCTCAGAGATTCATATGAAGATCATGGGAAATCATATGTAAATATGTGATTGTTTAAATGAATTTTACTAATTTCTTTGTTCAAGAACAGTAAACTTCCTTTCATCTATCTCCCTTGATGTGCCCCCTTTGTAACACCCTGCACATGCATCATGTAGTGTAAACAGGGTGAAACTAGTTTATTAGTTAAATGGACTTGGCCCAAAAACCTTAGAAGATCTTAGGGAAACCTTGTGGCCTTGGGAATAGGTCCACTTGGAAGTGGGGAACCTTGGATGATTTCCTATAATTATACATAGACCGAGGGTATACTTGAGGGCCTAAAAGACCTATGTTTTCAAAATTGTGTCACCTCGAGCGCTCGCGAAGACACACAAGCACCCACGGACGAAAGTCCAGAACCTTGATTTTGAGTGTTTAGCAGGCCAAGTGCTCGTGACACCACTCGAGGACTTTGGGCTATACAGTCTCAAGTGTTCGCGAGCTCTCATAAGCTCTCATGAGGGGTTACCTCGAGTGCCAGCAAGTTATGCTGAGCGCTCGCCATTATCCAAATCCAAAAATTAAGGGGGATTTCTCTCCCTTGCAATTAGAATATTTCTATAAGGGAGTATTCTCGTACCCTGACATTTATTTAAACCATTTTACACCCAAATTAGGTTAGATTACACCTAAGGCACTAGAGAGAAAATAAGGGAGAGGGAATTGGGAGAAAATGAGCTAATCCATGCAAAGTAAGCTCTAAAACAACCTAGATCCTAACTAGCATAGGTAGAGTTTGGAGAACTAGCCCTTAGATTCTGATTCTATTGTAGTTTCTTGTTGAATCTATATCATTATTGTAGAGATTGACCATTGAAGGAGGTTTGATTAAGGCTTTGAAGAGGAAAGTAAGTATTCTTGCAAACTAGTGTCATTTCATCCTTTGATTCCTATAGATCTTGATGAATTGATGATGGATTCCCTTGTTGGACTGTTTTTATCAGAAACCATGAGGACTTTGCTCTAGATTGTTGATCTTATTATTTTAATGATTCTCATATGAGTTAAATGCCATTCTCATCACCTATGTTAAGTTTCCTTTAAAGAATTCATGTTATTCATTGAAATCTTCATGTGAATTGTTATGAATATTGAACCTAAGCATGTTTTGATTTCATATTGCTCTTATCGATTGATCCATGATGTTTCCTTCGAAATCTATATTTTAGACATGTAATAGACATGGATCTAAGATCGAATTGATAAGAATCTCTATTAAATTTTTTATTATGGAACATGATATGATTGATCTAAGTGAATCCTATTGATTTGTCGTAAAAGATGTGAATCCCTTTGAACTCACATGAAATTGAACATGAGAAAAATGTTCTTAACTGAAATTAAGTATGAATGAACCTTTGATTCTACATTTGGACTATGAAATGAGAACCAATGATTGGTAATATCAATTCATTTGAACAAAGTGAAGATCTCATGATATGAAATATCATAAGGATTATGAATTATCAAAACCTACTTGAATTAATGATCATATGTGATTTGTATGAATGAAATATGAATAATTTGAATGCAAAATGTGAATGTATCATGAGTGAAACTTATTGAACCATGAAGCCTTCTTTCATATGTCATGAAAACCCTTATTGACTATTGATATCCTTTGACATGTCTCAATTATTTATTTGAACTTTGAAATGTTATTGAACCTTTGAACTATTGAACCCTCTTTGGACTTTATGAACTATTGAACCTTTGAATAGAATTCGATGACCATAACCTTGGGTCTAAAATGCGGGAGGAACTTAACATTTGGTCTAAACAAGGGATGAACCTAGCTTTGGGTCTAAGTTGAGTAGAATTCTATATTTTAATAAATGAACATTAGGTTTAAATAAGGTAGGGACTTAACCTTGGGTCTAAGTAAGGGAGAGACCTAACCCTGTGTCAAAATAGGGAAGAATTTCATTAAACTTTGAACCATTGAACCTTTGAATATTGTTTTGGGACTTACCATTGGGTCACTACAATAGAAGTTATTGATTTTGACTCGAGTTATGTCTTATCTTCATATTGAACCTATTGAACCTTATTGAACATAGTTATGAGACCTTCCATTTGGTCACTATAATGGAGAATGATGATTGAATCTTTGAAATCTATTGACAAGTAATATAACTATTGAGTAAGACATTTAATTAAGTCAATAAGTAAATGGGCCATGTGATATGAATGTATTGAATCCTAAAGATAAGTAAGCTAATTATTGAAAAGAGATCTGAATATTAACATGAAATATATATATATATATATATTAACTAATTCCAAAAATGAATGATGCTACACTTATCATTGCATTGTGATACTTTGTCCATGACATTGATTATAGTTATGTCGCTTATACAATTATACCCATGGACTTATATGCTATTGCTTCCTATAGTTTGATCTTCATATTGTTATCTATGTTTATGTTACATAAGAGAAGCCTATGTACAAGCCTTGTCTTTATCATTTGGACTTGGTTTGCATTTGTACTTGTTGAGCCTATCAAGCTCACCCCAACTAATATAGGTTTTATTGGTACGTGATGGACCGGAGATGCATGAAAGTAATTTATGCTATTTGGGCTAAGGAGTATATTTTCGGGACCTTATTAGTTTTATTTTGGATGAATGTAATGATGTCTTTACTTTGGATTAGATGTATTATAATTGGACTGTTGTTAGTAAACTTCTTTGAATACTTTGTGATTGTGAGCACCATTTATATTATGCTTATAGTCATTATACTTTTGAGTAGATAGACTTATGTTTTCGTTGCACCTTAGATTTGAATGTAATGATTTTGATTACCTGTTATGAATGACTAAGCTTCCGCTAAAGGTAAATGTATTAGATAAAGTGTTATGGCTTAATAATGATAAGGGCTTATGTTTTGATAAGGCATGAACAAATGTTTCATGCTTACACAAGTTATTGAATGTAATGGATTATGCCAATATGATATGAATGTACGGCTACATGTGTTATGAAAGGTAACGTATTCATGGATTGAGTGGTCCATGAACAGATAAAGGCTTTGAATCCGTGGCATATATAGGTGAGATCCGAGTTCAGGTTCGGAGGCATTACAGCTTGGTATCAAAGTAGCCGGGTTTGGGTTATATAAACTATTGGATGAGTGATCATGTGTATAAGTGGAATAAAAAGTGTAATTGAAAGGGAAGCAATGAAATATTTTAATGAATTGTATCCTATTGTATGAAGGACTTGATATCGAATTAGATATAGGATTCATTTTGAATTGTGATTAAGGATGTTAGTTGATCTTTTAGTATCATAGAATTCTCTATGATTCTAAGTGTGTTATTGCTTGGTTTTAGGTACTTAATGCTGCTAAGTATGAGTACTAGAGGTGCATCCTCTACATCGGCACCTGAGAGAGATCCTTTTGAAGGGATTTTGGGAGCCATGCATGGACTCGCTGAGGTGATGAGGGATCATATCACCAACAAGAGACAACCAAAAGATAGAGGTAATAGAAATGAGAATCACTTGATTAAGCAATTTTAAATAATGTGACCACTGGAGTTTAGAGGAACTACCAATTCGATGGAAGCATAATCTTGGATTATGCAACTTGATGAAATTTTTGAGGTGATTGGATGTGTTGATAGTCAGCGAGTCTCTTTGGCTACTTTAATGATGAAAAGTGAAGCCAAACATTGGTGGTGTGGACATTGGGGTTTGGAGGGGGTTTAGATTCCCCCGCTCGCCTGTGGTTTTTGAGACCACTCTTCAGTGCATGATGCTGGCGCATGAAGGTTGCTAACCTTTTTATAAGAGGGTTAGGCTTTTCTGGGAGTATTCACCAACTTGGGGTTAACCGATGGAGTTGGTCATTGGTTTTCCTCTTCGAGGGAAGATAAGAAGTCTAGACCCGAAGGTGTAGGGGTTTAACTCCTAAAACTGGTCTGGGTCCTTGAGATTGAGGGTAAGTTGTTTAGTTGCATTTGGGAAAGGTGTTAGGCACCCCAAATATCCGCCTTTTTAGGACAACTTCTCTAATTCATATATGTTTTAAATTATGCTAAAATCCATGCTTGTTAAATGTAAAGTTATTGGTTTGGACCACCCATGTGGTGTGATCATTGCAATTGCACCTGAGACATAGTCTCAAGCTACCAACATACACGATCTTGTGGTTCAAGTGTTCCTAAGGTTTTGTCAGGATCAAACTGCATGTAGTTTTAGGGGTTTGTTGTATGTGCCAATCTCGGTAGTCAAGTACGTCTGATTGTGAGAGTGATTTAGGGTAAATTCATTTTGGATTGTTTGTATACTTACAAAGTACTCCACATTACTGCAAAATGTGAACAAGTTAGCGAAATGGGGGTTGGGATTATGTTGTACCAATGTGTGTGGTTTGAAGAACCTAATTGGGTTATTTCCAAGTCCTAGGGTCTTTGGGTTGTGAACCATTGCGACATGACCCTAAAATAAGGTGGAGATTATAATAGGTTGAGACAGGCTGAAAGGTAGTAATTGGGTAGATTGACTCGACCTGATCACACTAACGTAGTAGCCACAACATAAGCGTTGTCTCCCAGGTAAAGTTCAGGTATTAAATACACTTGAAAATTACAAGTGTATAGTAAACCATACTATGATTGATAGAAATATGAAAGAGACATTTACAATGAAGGGATCCCTAGATTATGTTTATGGAATGAAATGGTTTACAGATAAAGTGATTTAAGGAATGATATTAAGTCGTAAATAAAATGGGTTTCATTTGTCTTTCATAGGCTTAACGCCTAAATTTTACTCTGATGCCTAAATTTTCATTGCCTAAATTTAATTTAGAGGAAATTTAGGTATTAGTTGTTGGAAGCCAACAATTGATCTTATGTTTTAAGCCCCTTATGTGGGTCCTAGAAGGGTAGAAAGTTATAGATAAGGGTGAGCCCCTTTTGTGGTCTATGGCTTTTGCCCTAGGCCCAACATAGGATACCAAATATTTTAAAAAGGTGGATTTTAAGACAGGCCTAATGCCTGAAATTCATCCTAACGCCTGTAATTTTTCTCAATGTCTGAATAAAAATTTAGGAGTTGGGACGAAAACAGGGCTCACAGAGGTGCCTAAGCATATGGATGAATTCCAAGGTGTCATTTTCCTTTGTATAGGTTTAGAGAAGGTCAAGGTCCACTGGGGTGGGTCATAGATTCCAATGCCTATATTTGTTGCCAACGCCTGAATTTTAATAGATTAAAATTCAGGCGTTAGGTTTAAGACAGTCTACATTCCAAAGGACATATCTCTCTCAACAAAATTCTAAATTGAACGTGGTTGGTCAATTTAGAAAGATGAGAGAAAGATATTTCCAACCATATATAATATACCTATATTTATTTTAACACCTAATTATCTAATGCTTGATTTTTCAATGCTTCAATTTTTATTTCCTAAAATTCAGGCGTTAGGCTTGGGCAAAATTCAGCAACCTTACCTCGGTCATTTAGGCCCCTTAGGGGCATTGAAAAATTCTAAAATTTCTCTCATATATAGGCATATACCAGCATATACCAGGGAATAACATATCCAAAAAATAGCTCAAATCATCTCTACAAAATTCTACAAAAAAAATTGACAATAAATCAGCTGAACTAGGTTACACAGATTCTAGATTTTGGGATCTGTTTAGGGGGCCATTTCAAGGCCTTCCACAATTGCAAAAAATCACAAAATTAAATACAGAACTAGGAATATATGTTAGGAAAAACATACTAAAATTTGGGTTCATTCCAAGATATAAAAAAATCAGAAAAAATTCTATACTACATAGGGGTCGAAAACAAACATAGATGAAAGTTGTTGAGCCTTTACCATGTAACCTGAATTAAAGCTATCATATGACATAAATTTGAGAAGTATGTGAGGTGTGCTAAATGAAGTGAAGAAACTACTTTAAGCATGAGGTGAGACTTACCTTACTTGGCCAAGGGTTAGGGTTAAGGTTAGGGCTTGAGCTCTTCCTCTTTTTTCTTCTTTCTCTCTTAGGGTTTTTTGGTTGCCAACCCTTCTTTGCAACAAATTGAGGCTATTGATAGCCCCAATTTGAAGTAGTGGAAGGTTGGGATTAATCCTAGAGATATCTAGATGGAGGGCTAGGATTAGGTTAGCTAATTTTAGGTGTAGGGCTAGGATTGATTTAGGATGAGTGGTTTAGATTAAAGGGTTTTGTGCTAGGTGACATAGATAAGGGAGTTGTTAGGATTAGCTTAGATATCTTAGGTAGAGGTTGAGGATTATAGTGTGTTTATTCACTTGGATTGGTGAGGTGGGCAAAGGGGTAGATTAGGATGCCATTTGGTAAGGTGTGATAGGTTGCAAATATCAAGGGAAGGCACTTAGATGCCATTTGGGGGGACCTAGAGGGTGCAATAAGGATTTTAAATTCAAGCCTTATATAGGGTGTACATGGAAAAATGCCAATCCAAGGGCTAGCAAATTTAGGCATAAGGTGTGAATGCATTAAATGCCCTTAATGAGCTAAGGCTGAAAAGTCTTAGCTCATTAATGGGCATTAAATGTTTTTAGGGTTTTTGAACCCTCGCTGTGCCATTAACTCATATGAGCTCTCAAGCTTGAAACCCAAAAAATTCAATGTCTACTTTCAGGGTCACAGATGTTTCGATCACGCTAGACCAATTAAAGCCAAATTATGATAAGGGCAAGGGGGTGAAATTAAGGTTTTTTTACCTAAAAAGCTCTCAAATGCACTTTGTTAGGGAAAATGGTAAAATTGATCCTAGAAATTGTCAGGTGAAAGATGGCCTCTAGTCTAGGTGAGCCATAGCCTTTAACTATGCTGAATTATGATGCTCGAGCAGAAAACTGGGTCAAAAATCCTTTTCTGGGTAGTTGGAGAACTTTGGACTAGAGATACTACTAGTTTTTCTGTTGATCTTCGTCATGGGCCATGTTTGGGGTATTTGAAGCTTGGGGAGTCTTAGAGCTACAGGAGTTGACAAACTGACCACTAGATTCCTATGCAGTTATCGAGAGATTTTTGAAGCAGGGTCACTTTAAGAGTTTTAGCTTCTATAGTTGCCTGAAGTCTGGTGGAATTGAGTTGTCAGACATTCTCTAATGCTCAAGTTTGTGAAATGATCTTTTGAGGGCAAGGGTAAAACTAAGAAAATGTGCCTGACCTTATTGCATTCCAAGTTTGGGAGAATTTTTTAGGATATTCCGTGTGCCAAATACAGATGAAAAGTGCTTTGTCTTGGCCTGAGCAGAAATTATGAATAGAAGTATAGGATTTTTGCAATCTAGTGTAACTTTGATACTTTGAAGGTCCTGAATTTACTGTAGGTGGGGTAGCCACTGATAGACTGAATTTATGAGTTTGGGTGAACTCTCAGGAATCAGTTGAGCACCTGATTTATCACTCTTTTTAGAGTATTTGAGGGAATCTGAACAAATAAGTGTCGTGAAAGCTCACATTCCTTGGACAGTTTTTCGAAAACCAACTGATCTTGATTTAAAGGTCCAGAGAACATTCTAGCTCCATATCAGCAAAATGCAGCTAAACAACTTTTTGACCTAATGGAGAAGATTTGAGATTTTATGAAGGTTTAAGATTTTGGAATTCTTTTCTCAGACCTAAAGATTTGATGCTTAGGTCGAGGCTAAGATATGGCGATCAACCTTTCTAGATTTGGAGATTGGATGAATCTTTGAGAGCTTTGTCAAGGGTCTTTTTTGATCAGGGTCATCATAAGTTGAGAAATTGGCTATTGCCAGTTTTGAACAATATTTGTTTTGTGTTGATTTCTTCAAAATTGGGAGAAGCAAGGATGCATAGGATCTGAAATTATACTATTCAGATAATGAGAGAAGCTTTGGGAATCCTTTAAGGGTTAAGTGGTAAATTCTCTAAGGTGAAAAGGGTAAAATGATAATTTTTTTCTCACGGGTCGAAAAATATGAAAATGAGGATTCTTCGCCCATGATGATTCACAAAAAGAAGGCTTATATAGGTGAGAGAAATTTAGTGATCTGAGTGGTAGATAGTGAGTTTTGGGCTTTTGAAGGTAAAAGGGTGAAATGGTAATTTTCCTACCTATGCTTCTTTGCTGAGGGAAGACTTACAGAGGTGGGAAAACTTACAGATAACATAGATGGAGCTCTTAAATGTGGACCCTCAAAGTCCTGTTGATGCTTTTGTGGAGAATTAGGGTTTGACCTGAAATGGTGTAGTTGGACTATAATAAGATGTTTTGACTGATCCATTTGCGACTGAAAGATTTAAAGAGACTTCTCTAGGAATTCCTAACCTCCTAGAGTCTAGGTTTTCTCTTCCTAAACCAAACGTGCTTAAAGTCTTGATGCCTAAATGCTATTATGCTGTGCTTATTCCATCAATTGACCTGAGTCAAAATTTGGATGCTAACACACATAGATATAAATCACTCATTCTTTCATATTTTCAGGGGTAGCTAACTACTCTCCATTAATCAAACCATTGCACCAGAAACAAATGTATAAAATCCTCTCTTACAAATTGTTTTACTTTAAGGTAGAACACTTTTATAAATTCCATATTTTACCTATTTCCAAATTATCCTGTAAGAATATAAATCATCATCAAACTAACAACCCCACTAATTCTAATAAAACTATTTTATACATGGAACAAATAAGTAAAAGCATAAAATTATTTTACCTATAACTTTTCTTATCCCATTAGGGTAAATACAACCTATTCATTCATCTATATTTAATTTTAGAACATTTTTGAGCTCTCTAGATTATACCTAATTTCCATATGTTTAATAAAATATAGACCATTTATTCTTCAACATTTAACTTTTGTAAATTTGTAAAAAATTTCAAATTTTATACCCGCCTATAAATATAAATCATTTGTATTATAAAACACCTTACAAAATTCTATAAATATAAATCATTCATCCACGGTTCAAAAATATAAACTAATATGATCATCTTGAACAGAAGCGAAATAAATCAAAACACAAAATCAAATCTCTCCAATTATTTAGAACATTTTTATCTACTCCTAGGTCATTTCTCATTTCCATATCTTTCATTTATCAATATTTCTTAAAAAATACCATTATGTACATAAGAAAAATAAATAAAAATAATGTCTTCCAAATTATTTCTCTCAAAAAATTTTCATATTAATTTCTCACCCCATTTTTTAACATCTTCAAGAGATATATAAATTATTCAAAGTCAAACTAATAAATTCTAATCAACTCACGCTATGCAATAGCAAAATCAATAGAACATAAAATCATTCCTCTCTAATTATTTTTGAAAATTCTATGTTCTACAAACTCTTAAATTATTTCATGTCTTGTTTACTCATTCATATTTTCTGAAAGTTAAACTAACTAATCAAGTCATTCTATACATATTTGGAATCAATAAAAACATAAAACCATTTCTCTCAAATTATTTTGGAAAATTTTGATATTCTATAAACTCTTAAGACATCCCATATCATGTTCATTCATTCATATTTTCTAAAGTTAAACTAAATAATCAAGCCATTTTATATATATTTAGAATCAACAAAAATATTAACCAATCCTCTCAAGTTGTTTTTGAAAATTTTCATATTCCACAAACTCTCAAGTCACATCATAACTTGTTTATCCATTCATATTTCCTTTCAAGATATTTCTTCACCCATATTTTGTATTAAAAACTCTTATATAAAGACAAAATAAATAAATATATAAAAAACCATCACTGTATCATCTCTCTCAGACAAGTAAAGTTTGCTCATTCTCTTTTCTTCATCATCATCATTAGAAATAGGGATTGCCATTGCCTTGGCCCCTTTTCACATAAGCCCCTATATGCAAGACTCCTTGTGATCCATGAACTCTCTCCCTTTACCTGAAGAGACTCTGTCCTTCCTCTTGTAGGCATTTATCAAAAACAATGTTCTTGTCTCTCTACTTTATATAGATGCTTTATCCTTTATTGGAACCAATATCTTACCCTCTAGAGGGGGGTGAATAAGATTTAATTAAAATTTTAATTCTTTTACTCCTTTTTCAATTTTAATTAATTTGATTAGTGTTGTTCAATTTTATTTCAACTTAATTAAAGTGTTTGGTGCTCAAGTGCTAATGGTTGCAAGTACGTAAATATAAGTGACAATCACACAAAAATCACACACTACAACACAAGAATTTATAATGGTTCGGCCAAACTAGGGTCTACGTCCACTTTCAACTACTCAATTTATTAATCAATCACAATGATTACAAAGGGATGAGCAAATATAATTTAATGTGCTTGGTGTCTCTAACAAGCATGGCCTTGGTTTTCTCTGATCCAAGGTCTTACACAATATGCTTGGTGTCTCCGGCAATTACTACCTTATTTGTCTCCTAGCCAAGGACTTATAATCCATTAAACGACATCTCTAGCCATTGAAAAATGAAGGGTTTAAATACCAAGATGATTCTTAATAACTAGATATGGTATGCTTGGTCTAATCAATGGGAATGATGTCCCAATATATGGTGTGGCTTTTAATAGCCAAATACGCTAATAAGTTAGTCTCTACTTCCACAAAAAGGAATGTGTGAGTGTTTCTAAAAAGGGCAAGTAAACAAGTAGGCACATAACCATAAGCGTCTATATAGGAAAATATAAGTGAAACTCAAATGGGGCAATATCTCAAGAAGATGGAATCTCCAAGGATTCACAAGTAGTCGTAGTCTAAATATGCAATATAACCACAAAATAAATTACTATGTAATCAAACTCCAAAGTGTAAAGCAAAAGCTTTACTTCAACCCTAAGGTGGGGAGTTTGAATGCTAGGAAGTGAAGATGCACCATCCTCAACCTTCCTCCTCTCTTCTCTTGCAAAGGAGAACTCCTTTGTGGCCTTAAGAGAGAGAAAGTCTCTCTTCTTCTTTGTAGTAAGCTAGGTGAAGGTGTATAGAGAGTGGAGCATGTGGAGCTCTCTTCTTTGCTCCAAATCCCCTTTGTAAATGCCCTTAAACCCTTAGGTTTAAAAAATTGAAGTTGCTCTTTTATAGAGGTCGTGGTTCACCACAACCCTTGGATGAGAATCATCCAAAACGGGTAACAAATCCACAACGTGTATTTCAAATTTGAAATGTTTCGCCCAGTTTGTAGTGCTCCACTTATGTTGGAGTACTCCAACATTTTTGGAGCACTCCACTAAGAGCATTTCTCTTAGTCATGACAGACTAGAGAATTATTAAAGCACTCTATTTTGGAGTTGGAGTGCTCCAACTCCTCTTTGGGGTACTCTAAAATAGTAGATAAGTTGTCAGTCTAGTTTGGAGCACTCTAAGCCAATTTTGGAGAGCTCCACAACCTTTGGAGTGCTCCAATTTCCTAGGATTTTTTGTAGAAAGGCTCTAAGGCCATCTTTGTCTCCTTATTTGCATGAGTTTCATATTGCATGAACATATTTTCAAAACATTTTCCAAAACCCAGATGGATCCTTACAAATTACTGACAAGTGGCTAAATGTCTGAAAAGTCTCCCAAAAGAGCCCATTAAAATAATAGCAATTCAACCTAAAATCAGGTATTGATTCCTTAAAAGTCATGGGTGTGTTGATGTTAGTCCTCAAGTGGATTTTGGTCAAGCAACAAGTCCAAACACTTGGTGAAGTCTGAGAAGTAATCTCATGTATGTATGATGTCATCAACTTTTTTTCCTAGGGATTTAACAATTCAACTATAGAGTATGAGATTTCACCTCTTCATGACAGGCACCCTTCTGAAAACATGGTCTCATCCAATAAGTCGCATTCAACAAGAAGCACTAGCAAATAACATTGGCCAATTATTGTAGAGCCTTTCTTTGAGACTTTAAGATGCATCCAAGATGTCATGACTGGCAGTTATAATACAGTAATATGTGAAACCCAATCTTGGTGAAAACCTGCAAAGGTGTCAAGGGAAAAAATGGAAAAAGATAAAAAAAAAGAAAAATCCCAGTCCCAAGGAAAACCCGAAAGGGCCTTAGGACAAAAAGGGGAAAAAGAAAAGGAAAATTATCTAGTCAAACATCTGCTCTGCATGAAGAACTTCAGCTGACAACAATGTGTTTAGCCGACAACATGCTCTCAATGCTTTACTGTTACAATCGACAACATGATCCTAATGCTCCTAGAAAGGAAATGAAACCATCTTTGGCCAACTAATCTCCCAAAAGAACTCATTTACAATTTACCACTTGTCAAACACTTTGGGCCAAAATATAAATCCGTTTCTTTCTCAACACAATATTCTCCACAAATCAAACCCAAGTCAAGTATATTCTCAATTGTTCATTGAAATGAGGGAAGGCCTGTTAGTGTATTGCCTAGTCCATGACAAAGACTTAAGTTGTATCATGTGTGTATGTGAGTAGAACTAAGTCCTTCATGCTCCATCAAGCCTACAAAGACATAATGTGAAGGAGAGAAGACCTTAAGTGAAGCATTTCTAAAAATTGGTGCTTAACGGGAGAATTACATACATCTAACTACCGAAAAGATTTGTAAAGGTATAATTTCTTATACTTAACTTGACCAAACCAAAACCCTAGGAATGGTTGACTTAGGAGATGAACCCAAACCCTAGAAAATCCCTGTAGCAACTAAGAAAATATTGGAAAATGTTAGATAGGGAAAAAGGAATGAAAAATGCAAAAACAGGGGTTTAGGACCCGTCCTAGTGATTTCAGGATCGATCATGGGTGTGAGGATCGAGCCTACATCCTTGAGGATCGATTAAGCAGAGAGTGCCACAAGAGTGCATTTGGATGCACGACCGGTCCTGGGTTCTTGAGGATTGATCACACAAAGAAAGGATTTCTTGGCACTCACTGACACACAAAGGCGCGACCAATCCTGCTCTTTGAGGACCGGTCAGGCAAAATGCTTATATGCTGTTTTATTATAAGGCGCGACCTATCCTGATGTCGCGAGGACCGGTCCTGGACGATTTTTTTCAGAAAAATTTCTTTCCTATTTTCTGAAATATCTGAAATTTCTCTTTCAGATTTGGAAGATCTCTTTAGGGTTTGTGCACGACCTATATAAGATTATTTTTCGTTTTAATGCACAATACGCACAACAAGAATACAAAAAGATTCAAGAGAAAAAAAGAGCTTCTTCTCTAAGCTTTGTCGAAAAGTTGTGTGACGAACAAACGTCAAGAAGAGTATTGTTTACTCTTGATATTGTTGAACAATCCATACTTTGCTATTTACGCACTGCAAATCATTAAAGGGATTGTTAGAGCCAAACCCATGAACCCACGAAGAAAGCTCTGAGAGAAAGCCTGAGGTATACATACTTATTTATTTTAAAGGCTTATAAGTATTTTGTGTAAATCCTATTGATCATTGCATTTAATATCTGATCAGGTTTATATAAAATATCTATCATAAATCTTTGATATTTTCATATTCATATTGAGATTTATTACTACTCATTTATTGAAAATCTGCCTTCTGTTAGAGGCATTAAAAG